>JAYKKM010000475.1:13720000-13737500 GCA_035772405.1 Chrysogorgia sp. JL179-B06 | reverse complement strand
ATAAACGCCGTGTGATTATTTCTGGCTTTTTGTGTTGAAAAAGAAGATGACGAGATATTAAATTCCTCGTGAAACAAGATAAGCTGATGGCTTGTGGCGCCCGCTTCTAATTATTCATAAGTCTTAACCCATCCTGTTCATATAACCGACCGTTCTTTCATCAACAGTTAAATTGGTCCACAACTGCTTCCTTTTTGGCCGTCGCAAGTCACCATTGCATTCTTATATATTATGCGGTCTTTTTAAACCGGACCACAGGTATCCTCTTAGTGGATCATACGCCCGTTTTCATTTTTCTGGTGATTAATATTCGATTAGCGCTAACGACCAAACGCTTTCAGCCGTTGTGTTGAGCGCTTTTCATGCGTGTCTCTATACTAGCCCGACGAATGTCATCCGAAACTGAGCACCAATATACAATTTAAAAGGTAAGCACTTTACATTGTTCACTATCTATGTTGCTGCTTCATAAAATACCTTTGGCTATAAGATAAACTTCTCGAATTTCAGCGAAAGTCACTGCTGATAACTGTTCTGCCTCGTTTGTGGCGAAAAATAACTAAGATAAAAAGGCAAATTTATCAGTATGTGTGTGTTTACATCTGTGTATTGTACACACATACACGACTTTTTCTTGCTTCGAAATAAGACTTTTGAATGAATAAGGCTTTGAAAGAAAAAAACCTCAATGTTGGCATGGAGAAGCTGCTATAGAAAAACGTGTAGCGGCTTTTTTTTCCGGCTTGTTTACATTATTTTTTTAATACACTTCCACCCTTCAATATTAGCTATTATGTATTCTGTTGTTTGTGTTTTTTTTACTTGCAAGTCTTGAAACTTCATATTTATCGAAAAAGCTCAGACTAGTTTCACTGAGCAAAACTTTGCACCTGTTTATTGATGGCTTGAATAAATTATATAACTAGGCGGTTTCTTTTAAAGTCCTACTTAGCGATGGGTTATATTAATGTCGTTCATATTCGTTTCTGTGCATTAGCAGATGTTGTTTTTTGAGTTGGAAAAATCTACTCCTCGCAATAATACATATTTATACACTTTCTAAAAGATAACCCCATGCGACCATTTTAAGATAACCGATAAACCGAGCGTAATAGTGTGCAGTATCTGTGAAAACATCTTGATTATTTGCTGCACACACAAAATAAACGAAGGTGGAGGTGTTGAAGATGTTTCTAGTGGCTAATATTTGGTCGGTTGTCTAGAAAACTTCTGTCTCCTACTACGTATGTCTCATGAGAGGTGTTTTAGCTGAAGTCTTTTTAAAAAGTGCCAGGTGTTTTGTGGAGCTAAAAATAGAAGCGAAATTGCGAAGTCGAGGGCTCCATGGCGGGAACGAAAATGATCAAATCAATGGATATTGCAATTTGACAGTCGAGACACTTCCGCACGAGTTAATTGGAGAAATGCTAATGAATTGTGCTATCGGTTTAATTTTTTATCTGTTGTTACATTACTTTGGGTAGATTTCCGTATAAGTAAATTATTCGGGAATGATATACAATTTTAAGAATTAAGATGATATAAAAAATGTTTTCGACTGCGCCCCTCTAATTTACCTTTATGCAGCGCCGTAGCAAGGGCGAAGAAGTGTGGGGGGTCGCTTGTGGTCGCTTACCTGCCATATTGGGAACAAATTCGACACTAGCCTTAGATTGTACACGTTTAAATTCAAGTTATCAAAATATAAGTTTCTGTACTTCTTCATTTCAACCGAATGTAACTATATAATCAACAGTGTGTTTAAAAAAACGGAATCCTTAGAAAATGAGTTAGTGTTCTTTGTAGTAGTTTGAAAGCCCTAGACATCTCTGAGCCACAGGAAGAGAAAAAGATTGTAAGTACTTTCACCACGCATAAATTTAAAGTTATCTTAATTGAGGTGTATAAAACCGTGTTTTTTTTACACATTCGTGGCTCGGAAGTGTTTAAGGCCTTTAAGGCTTTCAAACTGCTACAATAGGTTGTTTGAAAATAATACTAATTATTATTTTCTACGTACTAAATTAAGCGAATTAAGTTCGTGACAAGATCGACGTATGACTCGATTAAGTTCGACGGATTGTATTTGGATCTATGAAGACGTTCTATATCCGTCTGATGCAGACGGGAATAACGTCCAAAGATCGTCTCGGGGTCGAATGTCGATCTTTTCACGAGTCGAATACTGGATTCGAATAGCGAAGCGCGGTAATGAAGTCAATATGTATATGTTTGGTTATTTTAATATGGTAAATTGTTTCTGAGCCCCAGACGGGAATCGAACCCGCAACCTTCATGATCTCCGGTTAGACGCTCTATAACGATTGAGCTACCAGAACTCAGATGGCAGAGCGAAGGCTACGTTGCGTACTAGTTCGTACGTGCGACATACGTACTACTAACTCAGCAGTCTCGATATGTCTGTATATCAGCCTTCTTTGCAAATTCTGAATCATTTTCATTAGCAAACATTGCTTCAAACAAATTTCCTGCGACCTCTCCCTGACCCAAAAAATTGATTCGTGTTCTGAATTCGGTTCGACGGGATTATTAAGTTCGATGTTTGACCTGCAACCAGTAAATACGTACCTAAAATGAACAGGTTTTGTGATTGGCTATATGGAACAAAGGTGGTTAGGGTTAGGACATTGGTTTCTTTCGTTTTATTGTTTTAATCAACCAATCACAAAACTTGATAGTACAGGTATAGGTGGCGACCCCATGTAACAGTCGAACTTAATTCATTTGGGTCGACCTAAATTATTATTTAGTTCGTCTATAAAGTTCTCAAAATAAATGGATATGCAATTAAAGTGTCTATGACCCCAAATACGATATAAATTCTACATGAAATGAATAGTTGAATGTCAAAATGTTTCATGATTTGAGCTTTGCATTGATGTTCTAGAAAGGTTTGTTTGTCCAAAAGGTTAATGAATGTGACGTTAACCCAGTCATCATTTCGGATACAATATTCTGCTGTTAGAGAAATTTAACCTAATTCAAACATTGATGATATACTTGAACGCCATACTAGAGATTTTATCAACTTTTTCACTCAAATCCTCAACCAGTCTATCACACGAATCTATCACACAGTCTATCACACGCTTAATCTGCTACGTTGTAGTTGCATGAAAGGGGGTGTTGCACTTGGCAACGTTTCATGCAACTTGTCTTGATATGGCTCAATCTGCTACGTTGTAGTTGGATGAAAGGGAGTCTTACACTTGGCAACGTTTCATGCAACTTGTCTTGATATGGCTCAATGTGCTACGTTGTAGTTGGATGAAAGCAAACTTGTCTTGATATGGCTCAATGTGCTACAGCTACGTTGTAGTTGGATGAAAGGGAGTCTTACACTTGGCAACGTTTCATGCAACTTGTCTTGCAATGGCTCAATGTGCTACGTTGCAGTTGGATGAAAGTTTGTGACAAGGTCAATCATTTCAGAAAGTAGAACTACTTTCTGCAACGAATGCAGGAACTTGTGTCGCACCAATTTTCGCCGTCGCAAGGCATGTTACACTTTGCAATGCTTCATGCAATTTGCCTCGTAACAGTGGCAGCACTACGGGTGTGTAACTGGCCCATGGGCCGAGGGGGCATCCGGCAAACTGCCTCTTTTTATTAATGGTGCTATTATTAATAATATTTTCTTAAAAAGAATGGATATACTACAAAAAAGTGATTTGTGATCTTTAGATTTTACTCCAAAGTACTCTCAAAATGCAGGAAATGCCATTTCCGAGACCCTAAATTCAAAAATTTTCTGGCGGAAAATCCGCGGACCCTCTACATATGTAGTCACTTTGTGGGAGGGGACTAAATTTTTCTCGCACCGGGGCCCCACACCCACGTAGTGCCGCCACTGCCTCGCAACGCTGTTGCGAGACAAGTTGCACAAACCATTACACGTAACAGCGCCTTAAGCGACCACCACTATTTAAAATCTCTCGTAAGCCAGCCACTACACTCATAAGAGACCGCGACCACTTTTGTGGTTGGATTTTAAACTTTTCTAATTGTTTTTCTTCTCTCGTAAGCGACCACCCCAGAGATTATTATTTTATTAATTGTGTCAAAATAAATGTGTTGTTGTTTAGGTTAAACTTTCTTAACGTTCTATGTTACTGTCAAACGATTACGTCATTGTTAAGAAAACGTTTTTAGCCAAGAAACGTGAGAAATGAAATTCATGAATACAGCTGTGGTGAAATTAATTTTCTTGCGCATCAGATAAATGAATTCATGAATACAGTTAGTGAAATTAATTTTCTGACTCATTGTAATTATCAATCATGCCCAGTATGAATTACATTATGGGCCTCCTGTGCTGAAGCGACCATGATCTCCCGTAAGCGGCCACTCGCACCTGACCCGAGGAGGTCGCGTCAACTGCATGTACTTTTACGACGTTTTTCACGTCAAGTATTTTTTGACATTAAAGTTCTCTTATTGCTGCCGTAGGCAGTACACTAATCTTGACAGGGATGCTGTGTCTCGTACCCAGATCTCTTTGTGGACCTATGTATGGTCAACGAAATCTCGATTTATGAAAATTGCTGTCTTCAGTTTTATGACGTTTTGCGACGTACAAGTTTTATCACGTGTATTAAAGTTCTACCTTTCGGAACTTGTCAACGCTGTGAGGAGCCTGTGAGTTGTGCTGTGCGTATTTAAACGGATGTATGGCGTTCAAATGGTCATATTGAATTTTGACATGAAACGCGCCATATGATCACACGTATGCTATTTTAATATTACAAGGCTATATGATCGCCTTGATACGTGGTTTAGATTATACATTCTATTTATTTGATCCTCTTGCTGTAGAAAATCTCTAGCATTATTCTGTTGGCATGCCTGATCCTGAACACTGCTCCAACCTCGTATCCTGCACTTCTCCTGTGTCAGGCGACCCGAGGCAGCGTTTCACTTCTGATAAGAACTCCTAGTTTTATACAATATATATAATCCTTTGAGTTCGTAAGTTATTATTTTGAAGATGCGTAATCTTTGTAATTTGCAAATTATTATCTCTACGCGTTCACTACAATTTATGCCAAATAAAAGAAATTTTAAGAACTTAATCTGCGAAAAAGTGAGCGAAGTGTCTGCTACGACACTGCAGTTTCGTTATTTACAACCGTGTGTCGTAATGGCTTGGTAGTGCTGCTGCTGGTGGTAAGAGTCTTACCACTGTTCTACGAATGTTCATCGAAATATATGATGATTTTATGGTAATTCCCCAGAATATGGTATATATATATATATATATGGTATATATATTTGTATATATATTTTATGGTAATTCCCCAGACAGAATGTTGCATCATTAAAATGTTGGATTTAGAAGTATAGAGTTAATTTAAAGTTAAAAATAACCCAAAATCAACACACTGAACACATTAGGGACCTTAAGCAAGCTACGACGGATAAAATTAAAGCAAGCTACGACAAAGAAACCAATGTCCTAACCCTAATCACTTTTGTCCCATGTAGCCAATCGCAAAACCTGTTCATTTTAGGTACCGATTCGGATAACTCTAAATGTCTTTTCTCCAAAGGAAAAGTTTCTAAGTAATCCTATTTAGTGGCGAAAGTTAAAACCAACCGAAAGAGTTCTAGGAGCTAACGCCGTCGTCGACGTGAAAATGATCTCGGTAACGTTGTGGATAGAACGAGTACGGCGTGGATATCATTCCTCATGGATTAAAAATTACAAATGCTCTTTGTTTTGGCTGTAAAATTATATTGTACTGGGGTAGTGAACATTGACGTCGCCGTGGTGTTTGCTTAAGGTCCTTACCGAAACAAGGTTCTGAAACACAGTTTCCTAGAAGTTTCAGAAACCTGTTTCCCAAAATAGAACAGTGTTCTAATCAGGGAAACTTTGTTTACGAAACAAAGTTTCGGAAACTTCTCAACATACACTGGAACTTTGTTTCGGAAACCTGTTTCGGTAGTGTACGGTCTCTCTCGAATCCAGGTTAACGCATCCGGTGGATAAGTCCTATCTAGTTGATTCATTTTCTATCCATTCAACAGTTATCTGAGAAAAAATAGCAGATGAAAATGTTGTTGAAAACATGGATTACAACAACAGACTCCAGGGTTTTACTAGCACCAAAACAATGTCAAGATTCGTTTGGTTGCTATGGAGCTCTTAGGACTCGTTTTAATCCGGTTAAATCCGGTATGGTGTATATTAACTGGTATGATTTGTATACCGGATTGGGAGTCAGTGGTCAGTGATCGCTGCTTGACTTTCCAAAGTTAAGCACCGTACCTCTGGTACACTATAACTGGATGGGTTACCACCTTGTTCATATATCGGTCCCGGAAGACTGAAAATTAGTGTTGCCATAATCCAATGAGCTAATTGGAGGCCGGGCTTTCACCAAGAGCCTTAAATAAAATTGGGACCAGCTCTGGCTGGGGTAAGTGGTTAATTCCAGGGATAGGAGTGGCGCCCACCCCTACCTTCGGGTAGCAGCTAATGAAAGAGGAGCCTACGGGTCGCCTCCGGCTACGGCCGGCCAACTTAACTTTTTTGGGAAAGGTAGTTCGATATGAAAAGCAATCCGGTATAGTGTAACTGGGGCCTAAAGCTTAACAAAGCTTAACATGTCGAATTGTAATAAGGGACTGGTCATAAAGTATCTACTAGAGGGGGGTAGAGGAAAATGATATTTGGTGAACATTTTTTCGTAGCCTCTCCAAAAATCTGAGAATATTTTCATGCCCCTCTAAAAAGTTAGCGAAAAATTTCGTACCCTCAAACTACTCTATTGTAATACAAGTTGTTCCTCCAGTGTTGGATTGTTAGATTCATGCATGACGTTTTTATCTCGTAATATATGTTGGTGGCGGTCGATGGCATCTTCTTGTCTCAAAAGAGAGCGGAACACTGCGTCATGGATTCCCTCAATATTGGTCACCCTTTAAAAACACAAATAACATATAACATTAATATAACATTAATATGAAATCAAAGAATAAGACAACGAAATTATACGAAACAGAAAAACTACGAATTAAAAGCAACAGGAAAAAGTTTGAAATAATGCTGAGCCTAGTGACACGAACGAAATAAGAACACTTAAAGACATCTGTACGGGCACAAGGTACTATAAGAGTCAAGTCATCAATATTACGCAGACAACGACCCATACTTCTCCAAGAAATGAAACCACATGGCATGTCTACTAAACCGTGAATCATTTTAAAAAGGAAGACAAGATCTGTGATTTCCCTTCGCATGTACAGAGGAAGAAGCTGAAGTTGTTCAAGCCTGGTCTTGTAATCTACTTCATGACCTAAAATAAGCCGAGAGGCACGGCGCCTGCACCTGCTCAATTTTTTTCTTATTACATTTCTTGTATGGAGACCATACTGGACCGGCGTATTCAAGTGTTGACCTCACCCACGTGGAATAGAGTAAAACGCTTTAGTTTACGGTGTGATCATCTGTCATCAATGTCTCTTGAAGTCCGATACAATAGACCAAGCTGGCATCCTTTGGGACTTAGCAACTATATGATCAGTATGGGTGTTCCAGTTGAGAGTGGAGTAAGCCACACTCCAAGATCTTTCTCACTCTAAGATCTTTCTCACTCTAAGATCTTTCTCACTCTGAACAGACAGCTGTTTAGAACCCAAATAGTACTGACGATCATAAATTGTACGAGTTCTAACAACTCTCAGCACCTTACAACTCCATGCCCCAGGTGATAGACCAATTGTACAGAGCATTAACATCTTCCTGGAGTTTATTTTGGTTAGTATTGCTGAAAATAACTTGAAAACACTTCGAGTCATTAGCAGATAAGGGTAAGTGCGATCCCTGAGTGATTGCATCAGCCATATCGTTGATGTATATAAGGAACAGAAGCGGTCTGAGGACCGAACCTTGAGGGACACCAGATGTTACAGACAGCCATTCAGAAGAAAATACATCAAGAACAACACGGTGGCGCCTCTGAGAAAGGTAGCTACGGAACCAAGAAAGCAATGGGTCACGAATACCCATAACGTTGAGCTTACAAAGAAGTTTAGAATGGGGCACACGATAGAAGGCCTTAGAGAAGTCAAGATACACTCGGTCAACTTGTTTGTTATCCATGGCTACTACAGCTTTTCTACTTGTATAGCTTTATGTATTAGCACTAAGTTGGAATCTTTCCACTCGAGTCAGAAATTCACCCATACTAAGGGCTTTATTGAATAATCTTTTTGAGTTGCGATCCTTTACCGTCACTCCAGTTGCTGCAGTACGTCAGCAACAATATCCTCCTGACCTGTTAGATCAATATCACCCGCCTTCACATCTCTCTTGCAGACATCTGTGTGGCGTAGAATCGGTCATGACATTGGTAAATCGGCATGATTTTAAAGTTTCCATTGTTGCATTTCGCCAAGTGTTCACTTACAGCCAGATGTCTATATTGTTTATGTCGTATTTGCTCCTTATGTAAAGTCACTCTGTTTCTGAGGTTTTCCGTTTTTCCAACATAAAAGCTTTCACACTTTATAAACAATGTTCCTTGCTTTGCAATTCATTACCGATTTTATTGTCCAAACTTTTCCATTTTTTAGCGTAATCGAGTTGTCGGTTTCCAAATAGTTACAGGTCCCGCATCTTGGTTCTTCACATTTTGTTACGATTGGTGTAATTTTTTCTGAGGAGAACTGGGCTTTCATTAGGTGGCGTTTTAGGTTTTTCGGCTGTCGTCGGCTAACTATTATTTTAGTTTGATCCAATATGCTCTTCATTTTGCTAGAGTTGTTGAGGAATTTCAAATGTTCTTTGATTGTTCCGATGACCTGTGGGTTGTTGGGGTTATGTGTAATAACCAGTGGAAGTATCTTATTGTTGTTGAGTTTCTCTTTAGCCGATCGTAATTCGTTTATTTCCAATGCCCTCGCCTTTTCTATTCCCTTTCTAATAATTGTGTTCGGATAGTTTTGTTTCTGTAGGAATTTTTCAAGTTCTCGTAACTGACGTTTATCTCGTACGTCTTCTTTCGTTACAATCGCGCATATTCTTCTGGCTAATGTATATGGAATATTATATTTCGCATGTTTCGGGTGACACGAGTGAAAGTCTAAATATTGATGCGTGTCTGTTCCTTTGTAGTAAATCAATGTCAGTGAAAAGTTTCGTTTCTTCTTTATACAGCAATATATCCAGAAACGGTAATTCGTTAGCGCTTTTTTCCATAGTAAATTTTGATCTTTGCCTGTTATGAAATTCTAGGAGTTCTTCTTCTGATTTTCGCCATAGTAGGAAACAGTCGTCTAAATATCTTTTAAATTCCCCCAATAAAATTTTCTCTCTCGCTCTTCCATATTTTACTTCGTATAAAGTCGCTTCTCCAAGAACCCAATGTGGGTGCCATTTTTGTCCCCATTGCTGTTCCTTGGATTTGTTTGTAGTTTTTTCCATCAAACCGCAAACGTCTAACCGCGGTTTGCGGTTAACAAAAAGAACGTCAATCTTTTAACTCAATATTGAGAATGGAGGAAATCCGACTGCAATTCTGTGTGATTCAAAGTTTAGGAGACCTTCTTTACCCCAAGGTTCAAGGTTCTTAGAGATTCCTATTACCTTGACCGCACAAGGTACAAATTTTCAGTATAATGAAAGAGTTGGTAACAGAATACTACATACACGTATCGCGATTCCCGCAAAACGCAAGATTTTACCGCACCTTCTCGCATCAATACGCGTGGTTCGCGAGGGATTTTTGATAGGAGTATTATCCCTACCAAAAATCCCGCGAGAACCACGCGCATTCGCGCGGGAAGGTGCGGTAAAATCTTGCGTTTTGCGGGAATCGCGATACGTGTATTGTGTGTAAATGTTTGCGTCTGGGTTCTATTAAATTATATTTTTTATCAAGTTCGTCCACATTGTTATTGCACGATGATGATACAAAAAATAAGAAGGTATGATATCCCAAAAAGGCGGAGAAAATCAGTGAAGGAAGATGAAGAGGACAGTTTTGTTTGTAACAATATCAGTGCAAAATAGAAAGTATAATGTACGATTTTGCTTTCTTTTCATGATTTGTTTTTGCAAAATCATAAAAATTTCAGGCTCTTAGTTACCTTTTCGCGAAGATTCTTTTTCGCTCAAGGCGGAGCCATTAAGTGCTTTTTATCGCGTGATCACTTTCTTTTGAATTGTGATCCTTTGACTGGGACGGATCCGGTCGAGGGCTCACAATTGATGAAAAGAAAGCGATCGAATAAAGTCAATCACGTGATAAAAAACACTGAATGAAAATCCGCCTTAAGTTTTAATTTCACGCATCTTAGGTGTGCGCGAATTCTAATACCACGCGAATATTAATACAATTAAGGGGTATATAGCGTTCTCGACTATATATTTGTGGTATCAGGGCAATATAGCAAATAACACACACAGCTATAGCGACTCTGCCGAGTGTCTGCATGTCAGATTTTCAAACCATGCCAAAACGTGCATGATAATCAAGAATAAATATGAAAGCTGTTAAGTTCTCAAAAGAACTGGATATAATATGAAAAGGAAAAATAGATGAACTTCAATGTGTTGAAAAATACTTAAGTAAGAGTACTATATTAATGGACGACGTTTCGCACGATGTGTCCTTCAGGTCAGGTCGTATATTAATGAGCCATCGTCCGAAACGTCACCATTAATATTCGTAAGTACTCTTAAGTATTTTTCGACACATTGAAGTTCTCATATTTTTCCTTTTCATATTATATTTCCAATATATAGTCTCGGATGCGTCCGCATGATAGATAGAGATTATATACATATACATGCATGCATAAAACGTATACATACATGCATGCATACACGACCAAGTTTTCCTTGACAATTTCCTTGCTATAGTTTTAGTTGCTGCTGTCATGCATGACGAACAGCGTTTCTTGGTTTGTTTTAACTACGCCGGTAATTAATGCTGCAGGCGACCATTTCTTGTCAAGCCGTTTCCTTGACGACCGTACTGACACGAACCAGTTTTCCTATAGTGCGGAAAAATTGGCATGACCTGCAGCTTTCGAACAACGCTCCTTGCCAATGAAAAAACCGGTATTAATTTGTGTCATACACACGAGCAAATTGTGTGACAGTGAACAAGGAAAATGTGTTGGTGTGTGACAGTGGGTTATGGCATCTACGAAGTGTCTCGTTGTCAAGGCGTAACTTTCTGAATTATAGTAAATGCGCGAGATGCATTCATGCCACATGTGGCGAGAAATATTGAACGTGCTTGCATATCTAATACCGCGATCAGTCAACATAGAATTGGTTTCATCATGAAAAGAAGTATAATGATTAAGAGAAAAGGGCCAACTGAACTAACATTTTCTTTACTCTCAATTACTATAATTGAAATCTGGATGGTCTGGTTTTGGGGGACCGCGGTTGACGCTTGTTTTGGTATATTGTTTTCGGTTGGCTGTTTTCACTTACAGAGCCGATCAGCTGTTGGTTTTGTTAAATGCGTGTTCAGCTAATACTCGATCTTCAACGACTCGTGTAATTTCTGCGCTTTCACGACAGTTAATGATGTGGAGCAATAATACTTGGTTAAGAAGAATAAAAATACAGTTTTAAATATATATATATATATATATAATTATATATTTGGGTAAGTTTTAGGGTTTGTATTTCACGGTTGTTCAGATATCGAGAAACCGCTAAATGGTTGGCAAATGTCTTCCAGTATTTAAATACACTATATTAATATTATCTATCTCTGTAAAGAAAACTTTTTTTAACTGAGTCGAAATTCGGATTAAACCTGAATCTCAACGAAAGAGATCCCGAATATAAATCATATACTTCCTGATTGTATTGCCTGGCGGAGCCAGACTAGATAACGTTAAATTGGAATACAAAGTAAAACAAATGGTGTTGTCAACGAAAATTATACCGTTTCTTCGACCTGCATGTTTCCGTCAATTATAGTGTACAGCAGGTGCAGGATTGTGACTGAGCCACCGGCGCATGAGTACAACCGGTGAACGACTGATATCGCATTTAGAAAATTGATAGTATACACTCAAGATATATAACATGCTTTCGTTATATCACATGAGTTACACAGAAAATATATAATGGTTTTTATATTGGACCGTTACAACTCGCAGGAAAAAGCCATGGTCATGGATATCGCCGCCTCTGGCTCTTAGTGACTATACTTTGGTGGAGAGTTCGCGGCCGAGAGTATATACTTCGTTGTAAGTTAACGTAATATTTTTTGTTTATATATAGGGGGTGGGATTGTTCTGAAGATCGGCTGATCTGAATATAACGTATATAGCTGAAACATATATCTTCCTCGGTCATGCACTATTCTGATCATGTGAACCATATATTAATATTCCCCACAGTACAACACGATTATTCGAACTGTCTATAACAGACATTAGCAATAACTGGACGGTAACAATTCAATATATCTGGCTCAGTAAATATTTTTCCACTACAGATTCTATATGAAAAGACATTCAAATATAAATTACACCCTGTTCACAACGGTATGAATGTCTATATATGCCACCCATCTAAAATAATCTTCGCTTTTCCATGTGAATTGTTCATATAGTTTCACCTCATACCATCAGATGCATGGGAATCGGAGACTTTTTTGGAGTAATATCATAGCCTGACGATTTTCCTCGGTAATATTATAAATGCGATATTCTTATATAATTTTTTTCATCTATTGTGATCAAAATGGCTCCTGTTGTGCATATATACGCTGCCAGAAATTAAACGAAGACTGACTTCTGTTCAGTCGTGTTTTAAGAACGTCATTGAAAATACCCAAATGTTTCAATTCAGTTTAAAAAAATAACTATTTTACAGTCGAAATCAACGATTGAACTGTTCGCAACGGGATTCTCTGATCATTTGAACCGATAACCGGAAAACGCATATACCGATACAGCTGCATGTATTCGGTTTAATTCGACCATTTTTCAGTCGTCAAGGCATGTAGTTTTAAGCAAATGAGGTCGTCCTCCCTGGTTGGCCAGCGGGTCCTTCTCAAAGAGCGGACGGGAGAAAATTGGAGTACATTTTCATGTTATGGTTTCAGACACGATCATTGATTCTTTAGTGCCCTGTTTTAACAACTTCTGAATTAAAAAGTCGTTTGAAGTACTTTGGCGATGTATTTTAGGCTTAGTTGGCTAGTAATAAGCTGTATACTGTGCTTTCCCAGCAAGGCAGAACACACGGATTGGGTTTATAAAGGGGCGAGCTATGCCGTGCTTCTCTCTATCTGTATCCCCGAACCTCTGAAAAGGGCGAGAAACGTATGCGTCTGTTTTTTACGTCTCCACCTCAAAAAGCTGAACCTTTTCATCGACTTTTGTCGTCTTCTATATTGACTTGTCTGAGATATTAATCATTACTAAATAAGTCCACCCCTCTTTACTTTAGTTTTAATGAAAAACAAATATATGATGTCGCGGAATTACGAATATGACGATAGCGTGGGGGATGGTTATAATTTTAGCAGCGTAAAGGTTGAATCAAAAACTTGCATGAATATATAATATAGTAATCGTGAATATATGATTCATTATCAAAATTGAATATCGCTTTCTGGTTATCTCTAGCAAAAACAGATAAGAATTTGACGCGACTTACATTACCGTGTACAATTTGTGTAATATATTACACAAATATATCGCTTCTCCGCCCTCCGCTGTCAAAAAATAAGAAAAATCGTTTGTCAAATGTTTTTCGTGTTGGAGAAAGCGATTACATGTTTCCAATATCCATCTTCTTTAACTTCTTCAACTAGTTTAGTTTATTAGATTTATCACTCTTAGGTGAACGGAATTCCCCAACAGGCTAGAAGCCCAATTATAGGGGTTCCGAGGGCCTACGATTTAAGGTCGTTATCCGAGAAGTTTAGGGCTTCTGTAGCCCGGATGTATATTTGTGTTTTTATATTTGAATTTTTTTTTTTTACTCGTAATAATATAGTCAATCAAAGTACGTGTGCATGGACTGGAAACTCGCGAATTTTCAAATGAGCTGCGTTTTTCGTGTAATTGGACGGTACCTCACCGACATCGTGCATAAATACTATGCTTTACGTTTATTAATATTTAAACAGCACTCAGTTGAAAGATTGAACCCAAACGTTACTCAATTGGATGATTGCTTCATTGTGTAAAAAAAACAACGTGTTCAGTAACCGTAAAAACAGAACAAAGACTTTAAGGGACTTAAGGCGGTGTTACACTGCAACTTGTCTCGCAACGGCTCAATGTGCTACGTTGCAGTTGCATGAAAGGGGGTGTTACACTTGGCAACCTTTCATGCAACTTGACTAGCAATGGCTCAATCTGCTACGTTACAGTTGCATAAAAGGGGGTGTTACACTAGGCAACGTTTCATGCAACTTGTCTCTCAATGGCTCAATCTGCTACGTTGCAGTTGCATGAAAGGGGGTGTTACACTAGGCAACGTTTCATGCAACTTGTCTCTCAATGGCTCAATCTGCTACGTTGCAGTTGCATGAAAGGGGGTGTTACACTAGGCAACGTTTCATGCAACTTGTCTCTCAATCTGCGACGTTGCAGTTGCATGAAAGGGGGTGTTACACTAGGCAACGTTTCATGCAACTTGTCTCGCAATGGCTCAATCTGCGACGTTGCAGTTGCATGAAAGGGGGTGTTATACACTAGGTAACGTTTCACGCAACTTGTCTCTCAATGGCTCAATCTGCGACGTTGCAGTTGCATGAAAGGGGGTGTTACACTAGGCAACGTTTCATGCAACTTGTCTCTCAATGGCTCAATCTGCTACGTTGCAGTTGCATGAAAGGGGGTGTTACACTAGGCAACGTTTCATGCAACTTGTCTCTCAATCTGCGACGTTGCAGTTGCATGAAAGGGGGTGTTACACTAGGCAACGTTTCATGCAACTTGTCTCGCAATGGCTCAATCTGCTATGTTGTAGTTGCATGAAAGGGGATGTTACACTAGGCAACGTTTCATGCAACTTGTCTCCGCTCAATGTGCTACGTTGCAGTTGCATGAAAGGGGGTGTTACACTTGACAACGTTTCATGTAACTTGTCTCGCAATGTTTCGTCATATTCGTGTTTATGGCAATGTACGCATGCGCATCCAGTCGGCATCAAGAAAAATTGCGAGACAAGTTGCTGATGGGGGTGTTACACCGTGCAACTCTGAAAATAGTTGCTGCGATCATTGCAGAAAGTAGAACTAGATTCTATACTTTCTGCAATTATTGCAGCAACTTGTGTCGCAACAATTTTCGCCGTTGCAATATATGGTTACACTTTGCAATGGTTCATGCAACTTGTCTCGCGGCGTCATTGCGAGACAAGTTGCATGAAAATTTGCATAGTGTAACAGCGCCTTAATTAAATTTTTAATTAGCTCGTTGTATATATATGGGTCTCTGACAATTTGGGAACTCGTGTCTTTACAAAGGGACTTGCCCCGAAACGTTGATAAAATAAAGTTTTAAAAGTTTTTATATTGATGATTTATATATATATATATATATATAGGTAATATTTGGCATTTCACTCGATCAAACTACATGTTGAAAGGATTTATGGTGAAGGAAAATTTCGAGTGTTGGAATACATATATTTTAAGACCAAACCGGGACCAGTTCCCAGCCGGAAGGCCTTAAAGTTGCATTTTTCGCAACTGGTCCCGGTTTGGTCTTAAAATGTATGTATTCCAACACTCGAAATTTTCCTTCACCATAAATCCTTTCAATATATATATATATATATATATATATAGTTCAATCAACAGTACGTGTTTCGCTGCATGTACGTAGCTTGGACAATCTGGATGAGTCTGGCTGGACTATTATACACTTGCGATCGTAATTGTCGACAACCGCTTGTGGGACAGAACAGGCGATCAGAACATCCAGATAGCGCATGGGGCCAGAGCGCTCAAACTGCCACAATGGTAGCGAGCGTATATATATATATATATATATATTTGGTGAAGGATTTTTGGTGAAGGAATATATACATTTTAAGACCAAACCGGGACCAGTTGCGAAAAATTCAACTTCAAGGCCTTCCGGCTGGAATTGAACACGCGACCCTGCGATGAGTGCAGTGCTCTGAACACTGAGCTATACAGAAGCCGTTGCCGAGAGTCTTTAACTATCATATACTAAAGACTATTTGAAACAATATAGTCACGAAGTTGGCGTAAGGGAAAGAGCGCTCAATACCATAGTAGGTAGAGCGTAATCACACAATAAAGGTTTGAATGTTTTTGTCGCTACTCTGAGTTTCACGCTATTGCGATCAGAGTTGCCTGATGATCGCAATAGCGTGAAACTCTATGGGGCGCCGTTTGTTTCAATAATACTTCTGTCACATATATAAAACTTAGGATCACTAATATAAAACTTCCATACACATATATACAACTTATTCGCAAATATAAAACTTCTCTTACTAAATATAATACTTCTTCGCAAATATATAAAACTTCTCTTACTAAATATAATACTTCTTCGCAAATATAAAACTTCCATACACATAATATATACAACTTATTCGCAAATATAAAACTTCTCTTACTAAATATAATACTTCTTCGCAAATATATAAAACTGCTCTTACTAAATATAATACTTCTTCGCAAATATAATACTTCGTCGCAAATATAAAACTTGTTGCGCAACAAGAGCCCGCAATATCTGATCGGTTATAGGATCCATTACATCAAGTACTGCAACATGCCTTACTCTTACCCATGTTTTCAACATGGCCGATGAAGACGAAACGGTTCTAGACGAATTTACGACATTTCTCTCTCGGTTGCCTCAGCTTTGCGAACAATTGCGGTTAATCAATTTACTCAAGAATTGGAAATTGCTGATAATTTGCTTGTAGCTTCGGAGCGGGTATGTTATTGGGGTGTTCTTTATCTTTTTCTGTTTGAATGTCGCGAGGATGACATTTCTCATGAAATAGTTGAGAAACTGCAAACACTTCTTGGTCAATATGAACAATTCACAAGACGCTACATGGATGTTGTTCAAAACCTCCAAGAACAAGATACGGACAACAGATTTCGCTGTCAAAACGAACTGAATAATGGTGAAAACTTAAGAAGAAGACCCGATTTCGTGTTACAAAAGCACAAATAGAAAGCCTTCGAGAAATTGGTTTTTCGTGGACTAAAATACCACTGTGAAGTACGCCGTCGATTCAGCCTTCGATTCAGGCTCAGCCGTCGATTCAGCCGTCGATTCAGCGTAGCCATCCGTGTGAACCTGACTGCTGTTTAATGCTCTTCCTAACGGTAGTAGTCGCTTGACTCGATCGTGCCTAAGGAAGATTCACGCGAACGTTAAACATGAACGGTGCTTCAAGTATCGAGCAACGGCATAGTGTAATTTGTTATTTCCGACAACTCAGATAAAATTACTATTTTCTCGGGCGCTATTCTATACAATTTTT
>JAYKKM010000475.1:13545000-13715000 GCA_035772405.1 Chrysogorgia sp. JL179-B06 | reverse complement strand
CTGAGTACTTCTGAGTTTATATTAAAGTGTTTCATAATATTGATGCCCCTTTGTATCGTGCATTTTTAGCAACGGCGTGGTGCCCTAATTTCGCAAAAATTCTTATCAGAAATCGCCGGAAAAGCACTTCTGAGCTTTGCAAAATTAAAAATGTTCCTGGCCGGGCCACTGGGTAGTACACAACGCAGCCTTCGCTCTGCCGTCTGAGTTCTGGTAGCTCAATGGCTAGAGCGTTTGAGTTTCCGCCGTTAAAGCTGAGTAGCAAACAATTTACTATCATGGATGTATTATGAAATAGTTGCTTTTGGAATGAATATTTTACATGAACGTTTCAGGGCCATTACAAGGTTTTACTTTAGAGTTTTTGATATAATGTTTAAGGTGAAATTGAATGACAGTCCCCACTGCGCATGTGCGGCGTTTGCGAGGCTCACATAAAATAATGCTTTCAATCAATTGATATATCTATACGAAGTATAAGGCTGAGTATGAGTATGAGTATGATTTATTTATTTAGAGTCGATCACGCATGATAAGGTTGCCCTATTTATCCGAGCCAGAGGCTCATGTTTTAAGTGTTCGACTATTCAGTTTATCACTCTTAGGTGAATGGAAAACCCAACTGATTAGGGATTCCGAGGGCCTACGATTTAAGGTCGTTTTCCGAGAAGACCCGAAAGTCTTACCATTTGCTGGTGTTGTTGCAAAGGCAGCACCTTCTCCTCAATTATTTTAAGAGGCCCTGAGTGGTGGTCCGACCCAGGGTTTGAACCCGGGTCTCCCAGCTCATAGACATGTGTGATAACCACTAGACCACAACAGTTTTTACTGCGTTTACGGAACGGCGAGTTTTCCGTCAAAAATCGCTTCGTTTCTTTGTTGTGTTTACACTATTCCTATAGGGAGCGTTCAATATTTATGGCAGGGGTTGGTGCCGAAGAGAAACAAGGTTTTAAACCAAAAAAAGGTTTTACCCAACCTTTCAAACACTGAACTTTTCTTCTACCCAACCATTACTAGATGATGCAACAATATACTTCTTCACTGCATATTGTTATATACGCCCTTTATTATTTCGTCCTTGCTCTTATCATAACCTTTAGATATTTATCTGATATTAGTTCATGATTGAGTCGGTTTTCTTTGATGTACCGCGGGCTTTATCTAGCATAAAGACCATGAATACTAATTAGATAAGAAATGAAGGAAAAAACTAGGGAAATCTTTGTCCAAGGTGGATAAAATGGACAAAACTTTGTTGGAAAACCTCCTCAATCATGAACTAAATCAGATAGATCCCTCGAATGTCGGGCTTTATGCTATATAAAGGCATATAGCATAAAGCTCTCCTTCTCGGGATCTAACTCTTACTTTATAGTGTTAAATATTGGTTCGTATAGTACGAGATCATTACAATATTCTAAGGAAGTTCAAGTTTGTGTTACTGTTTATAAACATGAAAATATGTCTATCTAAAATATTATTTAACAAGAGGTGACAATGTCTTTGAACAAGCAATCTCTATGTTTTATATTGTATCACTATTATTATAACTATAGACATTAAACACTGATTTATATTATTTATTTCTTTTGTTTTAAAATTTGTTACCCAATATTTATAATGCAACAAAAAATCTTACCCAACCTATTTCTCTTCGGTACCAACCCCCCAGACATAAATAATGAACGCTCCCCTATTTAATCCGGAGTAGTTACATGGTTAGTATTTTCAACATCCTGGGCCGTTTAATATAATCCCTTATTTTTTCCGGTATCTATACGGACCGCTCGTACATAATTTCAGTTTTAAATGCGTTTTATAAGCCGTAAAATATTCTAATTGCCAGGATTTTAATTAAGGAAAAAATAAATAAATAATTTACCGTTTTGGTCGGTCCGTATTGAGAAACATTTCCCTTGGTGACTCTCAAAAACGTTTCTCGGCCTGTTGGCATGTATTATAACACACGCGTTGTGTGTATTAGTGTAAACTGATACACCGATTTTTTCGTAGCATTAATTACATACATACATACATACTTTATTCAAATACTCCTTTACAGGCTTTTCAGCAGTGAATTACAATGAGTTAAAAATGTAAGAATAAGCTTACAGTATTAAAATTACAAATTTAAAATTTTGATTAAAAGTTACATTATACAAATTATTAATTTTAGGATTATGGAATGATCAAAGGCCGTTTAAGAATCAATTTACAACAATTATAATAGAACAAGACGCCCGTTAGGCGTTAACTTGGGCTACTTTTAGGGGTGCATTGGTGGCATATACGCATGTTAGACAGTTGGAATTAGAAAACCCGCTCACTTGTCTTATATTACAAAGGATAATTTTGAATGCATTGATTTCTGTAATCAGGCACTGAAGGCATTGTGCAGCGCTCGTTTAATTAAAGTGGGAAACTTTTAGAAGCAAGTTGGGCTAGAAATGAAGACGAAGAAAAATCAGGCGTCTACACGCAGGCTAGCTCCCCTCCCCCGAGACGAAATTTAATGTAAACACTAAACACGGCAATGCTATTTTTTCTAATATCTGTTGGATTGAAGGTCTTCGTGTGTCAAAATTTATATAAAAATCAACGGTAAGGTATACGAAACATATCTGTTACGAAATTACATCGGTTTAATGGACATAAAAGCGTTAAATCATCGGGTAAACGACGAATAGATCTTGAATGGCTGTCCTTTGATTTTAAAGACGAGTCTCGCTTTAATCGCTTACGCATTTTCTCATATAACATCTGATCTTCACATTTTAAGTGGATGAAACCTACAGCGTTCGATTCGCCAAATTCAAGTGATCATTTCGATGTAGAATTGATTTAAATCGGACAAAAACACAACATTTCATGATTGATATTACGGAGTTTCACGGGATATTAAAATGTCAACACAGTATAATATTTCCCTGTCCCAGCTTCGGCTGTCCATTCCGTCTTCACGATTGAACTCTCATCTGTGTTTCTCTCATCTTGGAGAGAATCTTTGCAATGGTTTGCGGGTTTACAGGTCTCGTAAATCATCGGGTAAACGACGAATAGATCTTGAAGCCATGTCCTTTGATTTTAAAGACGAGTCTCGCTTTAATCGCTTACGCATTTTTCTCATATAACATCTGATCTTCACATTTTAAGTGGCTGAAACCTACAGCGTTCGATTCGCCAGATTCAAGCGATCATTTCGATGTAGAATTGATTTAAATCGGACAAAAACACAACATTTCATGATTGATATTACGGAGTTTCACGAATTCACGGGATATTAAAATGTCAACACAGTATATTAAATAATATTTCCCTGTCCCAGCTTCGGCTGTCCATTCCGTCTTCACGATTGAACTCTCATCTGTGTTTCTCTCATCTTGGAGAGAATCTTTGCAATGGTTTGCGGGTTTACAGGTCTCGTAAATGCTTTTCAGACAGGGTGAAGAACATTGAGGCAAGGGTGAAGACCCTGGGTACGAGTTATTGCGCAATTTTGCACAATTCTGGAACCCCAAAACTAATACTAATGAAGCCCTTTTTAAGACTTGGGCTTACCCATAGTTAATATAACCCGGCTTACCATAGGTGGCCCAAGTAATAACAAATTACTAAATCGAATGTTGCAAATTAAGCATATGTGATTTAAGTTTTTTCTTAAAATCATATAACGTAACGATATTGTCGGTAATAGCAGAGAATGTGTGGTATGCAAGATTATAATTATTAATGGGATAATACAAGTACATGTGACAGCTAATTATAGGAGAGTAAAATCTTGAGAGCGAGTGTGAGCAAAGTAAATAAGAGAGAGTGAGAGAGTAATTTTCAATGTGAGCGTGATCGTGATTAAACGGATAAACCAAACCTATTTTGTGACGTGTTGTGAATACATTTTTACGAGGCCATTCACGACATAGTGGCGACCCCGGCAGGATTCTTCAAACCGTGAAGCGACGCTCGAGCAAGAGCAAAAGAATTCTGTTTAAAATATGGAGAAATTACTGACGGAGCTAGGGAACAAAATCAAAACACTGGACTTCAGAGTCGACAAGACTGGAGCCATACTGGCCAAACAAGATCGGGAAGCGTTTGAACGACAGCAAAGTTCAATCGCCGCCATCGTTGAAGCAGTGTGTGCGTTAAAAGAGACCATCGAAGAGAAAAAGCTTTCGAAAGGAGAAAGCGTCGAAGAGGTAGCGACATGGAACCGCGAAATCGAGCCGCACCTACGGGAAGCAGACGAATCAACCAGGAGAATTAAACAACTACTTAAGGAAATGGATATGAAAGAAGAAGAGGTGAAAGCGGCTCAAAGGCACCAAAGCAGTTTGAAACACGAGCGAGAACTGTGGGAGCAGAAGATCGAGTTCGAGAAGACTCACAATAAAGAGAAAGCCGCCCACGCCGTATATCAATTGAATTCGGCCGCAAAACTGCCGAAGTTGGCAATTACACCATTCAGTGGAAAGGTCGAAGACTGGTTACCTTTCTGGGGGAAATTTACTGCCGAAATTGGACTCCACGAAATTAAATTGCCTAACCAAGTTTGGATATTTGAAGGAGTTGTTGGTCGATAGCGTGCGAACAGACATTGATGGTCTACCCTTTAATGAAGATGGTTATGCCAACGCAAAGGCTATTTTGGAAGCGGAGTACGGCCAGACAACCGAGATTGTTAACGCATATGTGAAAAATATTATGGAACTGCCAATTATAACCGGTACAAGTCCAACGAAAGTGAAACAATTCTACAAGCAGTTGCGGTTTAACGTGCAAAGTTTAGAAACCCTTGGGCGACTCGCTGACGTCAAAGGTAATGTGAGATCAACGCTAGACAAGCTAAAGGGGATTAAGCCTGACCTTGTGCGCGGAAAAGAAGGATGGCAAGAGTGGGATTACAAGGATCTACTCAAGGAGATTAAAAGATGGACGGAAATAAACCCTGTCGAAGAACACAACGTGTTAAAAGAAAACCAACATTCGCCGCCTTCGCATAAACGAACATCGCACACGAAGCTTTACAACACGCAATCGAGAGTTCATCGAGAACCGCACTCTGGAGATCAGTGCATTTATTGTGACGGAAGTCATAAAGCGAAGGACTGTACAAGTATAATTGACGTCGGTGAACGCAAGGGAATTTTATCTAACAAGAAGCGCTGTTTCAATTGCACCGGTTCGAGACATCGAGCAAACGATTGCAAAAGCAAGGCAAGCTGTCAGAAGTGTCAACGCCGACACCACACATCGATATGTGACACTCGTTGTGACGCAGAAGGAAATCCTCTTCTTATCGCTACAGGAGCTCCGACCCCGCAGGTAATTTACCCGGTCGTTGTTGTTGATGTGGAAGGGCTGAAATGCCGAGCCTTATTAGACACTGGCGCCGGCAGTTCATACGCGTCAGCGGCACTTCTGGATCGATTGCCAAAGCGTCGGGCAAAAAGAGAGACGAAGAAAATCGAGATGATGTTGGAAACCACAACACGCGAAGTGGAACTGTCTCAGGTAGAGATAAGTGCGACGGATGGAACATTTTCTCTGAAAGTAGAGGTCACAAGAGTTGACAAGGGCGAACTTTTGCTTCTAGACAATCCAAAGTATCAGGAGATAATCGAACAAAACTCGCATTTAAACGGAGTTCAGATTGATGATCTCGACACTAAGGAGAAACTTCCAATTCACATGATTTTGGGGGCTAGCGAATACGCCAAACTAAAGACGGAGACTGCCCCTAAAATTGGCCAAGTGGGACAACCTATCGCTGAGTTGACGCGTTTCGGTTGGACAATAATATCTCCGGGAGAAGAACGCGTTGATTTGTCTAACATGTTGTTGTGTCAAACATCACAAGTGGACTACGAGAAGTTGTGTCGCCTTGATGTTCTGGGTTTGGCAGATACGCCGCCAAACGATCAAGGTGATGTCTACACTGAGTTCAAGGAGCAGCTCGTGCGCGACGAAGAGGGGTGGTACGAAACCGGATTGCCATGGCGAGGAGACCACCCACCGTTACCAAACAACAAGAACGGTAGTTTGCGACGGTTAACTAATTTGGTGAGGAAACTTGAACGTCAAGATCTGACAAACAAGTACAGCGAGGTTATTGAAGAGCAGAAAGCAGCAGGAGTGATCGAAAGTGCAGAGAAGTCAGCGGTAGGCAGAGAGTTTTACATCCCGCACAAACCGGTTGTGCGTGCCGAAGCGGAGTCAACGAAGCTACGAGTCGTCTACGACGCTTCAGCCAAGGCTTACGACGGCGCTCCATCTCTCAACGATTGCCTGTACGCTGGACCCCCCTTGCAGAACGAGCTGTGGGACGTGCTAGTTCGTGGCCGGTTCAACCCCGTGGCGGTCACTGGTGACATACAAAAGGCGTTTCTGCAAGTGCGTGTGAGAGAAGAAGACCGAGATGCAATGCGCTTCCACTGGCGCCAAAACGAACAGTCGGAAGTCGAGACGTTAAGATTTACCAGGGCTCTGTTTGGGCTCGCGTCATCTCCTTTTTTATTCGCAGGAGTTGTTGATACACATCTGACCAGTTGGGAGGAGCGAGAGCCTGAGGCAGTAGCCAAATTCAAAAAGGAACTGTACGTTGACGATCTGATCTCTGGGTTCATTACCGTGAGTAATGCACAGGAGGTGAAGCAAAAGGCAACGAAAATCTTCCAGGATGCCGGTTTCAAGTTGCACAAGTGGCACTCCAATGCACGAGAACTAGAGTCGGACAAGCCAGAAATGGGAGATAGCACCTACGCGAAGCAGCAACTAGGATCTCCAGCAGTGGGGGAGCGAAGCCTTCTCGGACTAGCATGGAACACAGAACGGGACACACTGAGCGTAGTAGTACCAGAAGAAAACACAGTGATGACGAAGCGAGGAGTTCTAGCAAAGTTAGCCAAGATCTATGATCCATTGGGGTTAGTTTCACCCATTACCCTCAGTGGCAAGATAATTTATCGGGCTGTGTGTGACGAAAAGATTGCCTGGGACGTGCCAATACCGGAAACCTTGGTGAAAAAGTGGAGCAAGTGGGAAGGTACTCTTCCAAAGAAAGTGGAGGTCCCCAGGTCGCTGACAGTCCATCGAGAGGAGATACAGAGCATTGATCTACACGCCTTTGGGGATGCCAGTGCGGACGGGGTAGCAGCCTGTGTGTACGCAGTCATTCAGCAACCACAAGGAACCAATCAGGGTCTAGTTGCTGCAAGATCCAGACTGTCTAAAAAGGGACTGACGATTCCTCGTCTCGAGCTAGTGGCTGGGCACATGGCCGTTAACCTTGCTACTAACGTGCGAGCTGCCGTGCAAGGTTTTCCTGTACACCAAACATATTGTTGGTTGGATAGTACAGTGGCGTTGTACTGGATCAAGGGTCAAGGGGAATACAAACAGTTCGTCATCAACCGTGTACGCAAGATCAACAGTCACATGGGCGTGACGTGGCGACATGTCCCCACGGGAAGCAACCCAGCAGACCTTGCAAGCCGAGGAGGAAACCTGAAAGAGGCCGAGTTGTGGTGGAATGGACCCGAGTGGCTCTCAAATCCGGAGAATTGGCCAGCCGATATCGTACCTGAATCGTCGCAAGCGAGTAGAGCGGAGGCGAAAGTGATACGTGGTGTTTTATCAGTCGCCGTGGATGATACCAACGAGATTTTCGACGTGTTGCAAAGGTATCGACTGCCGAAAGCAGTGCGTGTGGTTGCATGGATGAGAAGATTTATAAACAACTCTCTTCCTAGTCGGGGAAATCCTAAGAAATCCGGACCTCTGACTACGGAAGAAACAGAACGCCAGAGACTTTTCTGGGTAAAGCATGCTCAGGAGAATTGCGATCTAGAAGACCGTGTGGCACTTAACTTACATCCAAACCAAGAGGGAGTTTTGGAGTGTCGGGGTAGAGTACAGGGGGAGTATCCGGTGTACTTACTGGACACTCATCTGTTCTCTCGTCGCATCGTGGAGGAGACACATCTGCAAACTCTGCACGGGGGAACGGGTCTGACCATGACCAAAGTACGAAGCAGGTATTGGATCCCTCGGCTGAGAAGACTGGTAAAGAAAGTGCGTGGTGGCTGTCACGGGTGCAAGCGACATCAAGCTTTAGCGTATGCAGCTCCGCCACCGGCAGACCTGCCGACTACTCGGACACAGGGTGTAAATCCTTTCCAGGTAATCGGAATCGATTACGCTGGACCAGTGCGATACCGGGATGGAAGAAAACGTGAGAGGAAGGCGTACATACTCTTGTACGCCTGCAGTTTGACCAGAGGTATCTATATGGATCTTTTACCAAATTTGGAAACGAGCGAATGTCTCCACAGCCTCAAGGGTTTCATTGCACGTCGGGGAAGACCAAACCGTATCTACTCCGACAACGGTCGTACCTTCGTGGGAGCGGCGAAGTGGTTACGAAGAGTGGTACGAGATGAGAGAATGCAGAATTACCTGTCCGTCAATCAAGTGCACTGGCAGTTTAACCTAAGCCGCGCTCCTTGGTGGGGCGGACAATTTGAGAGAATGATTGGTCTTGTAAAGTCTGCCCTAAACAAGACAATCGGAAACGGAATGCTGTCTTGGAAGGAATTGCAAGAGGTCCTTTTTGACATTGAGGTTACCCTCAACAACCGACCTTTAAACTACGTGGAGGACGACGTCCAGTTTCCGGTGCTGACCCCAAATTCCATGCTTTTCGCGAACAGCAACGTCCTCCCAGAGATGGATCCTAGCCGCATAGAGAGCAACGACCTTCGTAAACGGGCAAAGAAGTTGTTGAAGTGCAAGGAGGCCATGTGGAGTCGGTGGACGCGTGAGTACTTACGAGGACTTCGCGAGCGACACCGTGGTAAAGTTGGAGTTGGAACTTCACCCAAAGTTGGTGATATAGTTATCATTAAATCCGAAGAGAAGAACCGGGGAAAGTGGTCCCTTGGGATAGTAGAAGCGCTGATCGTGGGAAAGGACAAAGCAGTGAGAGGAGCCCGGCTTCGTGCTGGAAAATCATATATCGAACGTGCGGTCCAACATCTGTACCCACTGGAACTGTCGTGTGACAGGCTACCCCCAGCAGCGCCAAGCCAGTTGAATGTCGAAGCAGAAACATTTAGACCTCAACGAGATGCAGCTGTTGCAGCGCGCAAGCGCATCCAGGATATTGCGGAGAACGATTTCTAATTCTATTCTATTCTGAAAAAACTACTCGGAAACATTTATAAACTGAGAACATTTTATGAACATTTCGTTGTTGTTAACTTTATATTTACTTAGTCATAGTTGATTTTAGGTTGATTGAAATGCATGGCAAATTTATTGAGAACATATATCTCCGCCGGAGATATATGGGGGAGTGTGTCGGTAATAGCAGAGAATGTGTGGTATGCAAGATTATAATTATTAATGGGATAATACAAGTACATGTGACAGCTAATTATAGGAGAGTAAAATCTTGAGAGCGAGTGTGAGCAAAGTAAATAAGAGAGAGTGAGAGAGTAATTTTCAATGTGAGCGTGATCGTGATTAAACGGATAAACCAAACCTATTTTGTGACGTGTTGTGAATACATTTTTACGAGGCCATTCACGACAATATGTTTAAAATTGGTTTACAAATCGTTCCAAATTTTTGTAGCCCTATATCTAAAGGTTCTCTGACCTGAAGCAGTTTTATACAGTGGAATGTTAAGGAGATCCTTGTCGCGCATTGGGTGATCGTGTAGTTCAGTCCGTTTGCAAAACAATTTACTTAAATAACTAGGTGCAAGGTTATTAACACACTTATAAGCCATTATGGTATCTCTGAACAATAATAATTGTTCGATAGGCAACCAGTTAAGCTGTCGCAACGCTGGCGTTATGTGGTCAAACTTTCTTGTTTTTGTGATAATTCTACAGGCAAAGTTCTGAACAGACTGGAGTTTTTTCAAGCTCTTTATAACAAGAGCTGTAATAACCAATGATAAAGTATCACTGTCGAAACTGTCTTTGACTCGGTTTATTTGACAGAGTTTAGACATACACGACGAAACTAGATGGGTAATGTGACAATCATACGTCAATTGGGAGTCAAAAATTACGCCAAGATCTTTAGTCGAAGAAACAGGTTTGATAGATTTTCCTAGAAAATTCAAAGACATGTCGGTTGGAAGTGTTCGGATCTGTTGGCTTGTACCAATAAGGAGAAATTTCGTTTTTCCCGGGTTAATGAGCAATTGGTTTCCAGAACACCACTTAGCAACCCTGTTGAGGTCCATTTCCAAGTTGTGAGTTGCTTGATCCAAGTCTTTGATAGGAAACGACAGAAAAACTTTAGAGTCGTCTACATACGAATCAAGGGCGCATGATTGAGTAATTGATGGTAGGTCGTTCATGTAAATACAAAATAGTAGAGGTGATAAAATTGCACCTTGTGGTACCCCATGGGTAATGGGAAGTGAAGAAGACACTGTTGATCCAATGCGCACGGATTGAGATCTACCAGAAAGATAACTGTCGAACCATTTCACTGCTCGAGTAGAAGCTCCAATGCAGCTTAATTTATGTAACAGAATTTGATGACTGACGCTATCGAAGGCTTTGGACAGGTCTAATAGGATAATCGCAGTCAGCATCTTCTTATCCATTGCTTCAAGTACGCAGTCACTTACCGTTATGTTAATGGTCTCAGTGGAATGAAATTTTCTGTTACCACTCTGATGAGAGGATAAACGGTTGTTGTTAGATAGGTAGGTGCTGAATTGATTAAGCGCAGCTCTTTCACAGACCTTTGAAGCGACGACAAGAAGTGAGAGAGGGCGGTTATTGGATGCTAGCTCATGATCGCCTTCTTTTAGTAATGGTATGACATCAGCCAGTTTCCACGTATCAGGAAATATGGATGAAGCGAGAGAACAATTTATTATGTCCGTTAAGGGGCCCAGTATAACAGGGAGACAATCTTTAATAATGCGTGGACTTATCTTGTGGACCTGGAGACTTGTTTGAGGGCATGGAAAATATAATACGTTGAACCTCGGTACAGGTAACTGGCTTGAAGTTAAACAATTCGTCTGCCGGGTGTTGAATAGTAGTAGAAAGAGGACTAAATAGCTCGATGTTATTATCCTTAGCTAAACGTGTTGCTGCTACGGCCGTGTTCCTTCCTACAGAAGTATATTATATATTATATATTATAATATATTATATATTATTAAGTGTAAGTATATTATATATTTCACCCGAAGCATTGTCGTACCGTACACTACTAGTAGTATAAACGCAACAAAATATTGTGAGTTGGATTCCGTATTGAAATAAAGAGATATAGATGCATAACATCACCCTCTCAACTTTAAACGATTTTACCGGTTATATAGACCTTATTCTTAAATGGACGACAATTTAAAATTATTTTTGCCTGCCGCACACTAATCTTGACTTGGGTTCTGTGTCTCGTGCCCAGACCTCTTCACGGAACTATGTATATTAATAACATACGGAAATCATATCTAAACCACAACATTTACTCGAAACGAGCAAGCTTCGCGAAGTTATAAACTTATCTGGTGGGTGAGCGATCATATTTCAAATCAAACAAACGAACGGGAATACCCTTCTAATATACCCGCAGCATTTCACTTCTGATAAGAACTCCTAGTATATGCATACGGTATAAATTGTACCCTGGGTGCCAGAGG
Source organism: Chrysogorgia sp. JL179-B06 (assembly GCA_035772405.1). Classification (NCBI taxonomy): domain Eukaryota; kingdom Metazoa; phylum Cnidaria; class Anthozoa; order Scleralcyonacea; family Chrysogorgiidae; genus Chrysogorgia; species Chrysogorgia sp. JL179-B06. Next base: position 13,703,320 of record JAYKKM010000475.1, on the reverse strand, counting down.
TTCTTCTTCGCTCGTTGGGTAATAAATTGGCCCTTATGACCTCGTTGTAAAGTAAGAATCCTTTTCAATTTCGTACATGAAAACGAGTTCATAAGGCAATTTATATGCATATAAAAAATATTAATTCGGCGGCCATTTTTGAATAATTAGGTCTATATCTTGTTGTAATTCGAAATTTCTCTCTCGCGTGACAACAATGAACATGACAACAATGACAACATACAATGAACACAAAAAATTGTTTACAAATTCCACAAATGAGCAGCAGGGAATATTATTCACCTTTGATACAAAAAGGAATTTGGCAAAGTTATTCTGATAATACTACAACTACCAGAATTCTTTTCGGTATATCTTTTTGTGATGTTAAGTTGAGCAATTGTTTTCCGTCTCCCAGAGGGAGTTTAACATTAACATGAGAAAGGAAATCTCGCAAATTATGGTAGTAGTAGTCACTAATAGATTCGTACGTCATAATGGTAAGGTTTATTGTTTTCCGAGTACCTCACTTGTTTCTTTTTTGTACTATTAGATTTAAACATTAGACTGAAGACAAAGTTGAGATCACTAGAATTTGTAAAATTCATCATGAAAAGCAGTGGTCAAACAGCAGCGGTAGAACTATATAATTTAGCCATAATTACAGCCACGTTTTTTTCTTTTGATAGTCAGATTTAGGCATGTTTTGAGAAAATAAGGTGTTAGCTTAGCTAAAATTAGGACCTTCTAGGTCCAGTCTTTTTAGGGTTAGGGTCAGAGTTAGGAATAGGATTATGGTAGGACAAAGGTATATGACCAAATAAGGCAACGTGTCTGACGAAATTATGGAGGACATATAGAAGTCACAAAAAGGACGTGAAAATGGAGAGGATTGTGTGTGTTTTATCTCGGACTACTCAAACCTGCCCCTCTGTTGAATAAAATTATTTCTTACTTTGACCAGCATTACACACGTCCAAGGGTTGGCTAAACTTAAAGGGATTACTCAAAAGGACCTTTCTGTTTTTGTCTAGCTGGTCTTTATTTTTCGTTAGGTTAGGGTTAGCCAGTGGCGCATCCAGGGAGGGGCGCAGGCGGCGCCCCCCCCCCCTTTAAAATCCCGCAAACAAGTGTTTTCTGTTTTTTTACCATGTCAAGACGAAGAAGTCGAAGTGATAAACGAATATTATAATTAGCTTATCCAATTTTCATTGCAAAAGCCAGTTTGCGTGCACTAATTAATAGATATTTTAACATGGGTTCCAAGATAAGTTTTTTATAAAACGACGTTTACATTAAAGTGTTTCATAATCTTGATGCCCCTTTGTAATCGTGCATTTTTAGCAACGGCGTGGTGCCCTAATTTCTCAAAAATTCTTATCAGAAATCGCCGGAAAAGCACTTCTGAGACCCCCACAATGTGCTGATTCTTCATGTGCGCAGGCGCCGCAGGGCGCCTATATATATAAGGCAAGCGCCCTGCTTTTGAACAACCCTGGATCCGCCACTGTTAGCTACGGTTAGGTTTAAGATTAGGATCAAGGTTAGGGTTAAGATTGAGATTAGGCAGAGGTTAGGGTTAGGATTAGTAGTTCTAGAAAATGTGAAGTCCTTGAGTCATCAGCTTTTAGCCTGGGCCGGTGGCGTTGAAATTTGAAAAGAGTCTGGTGAATAGTGGTGATTGGTATCTGGATTGTCAATGACATCATACGGCGATCATATCAATGAGCACTGAGTTAATTGTTGGATTTTCAAATCTTCTGGAGTATAATAATGACTTAAATGTATTTTAAGCATGAACTTACACGAGCATTGTCGTAACTGCATCATTGCCCAGTGTACGTACACTCACGATTGTCCTGTAGTACCATGTGAGTATGGCTGTGAAATGGAGATGCATGGATGCAAGATGTCAGATCATCGCAATATCTGTCAAAATCAACGGATTTCATGTATAAATTCTTATTATGGCTGTCCAGTTAACGTTTTGCGATCACATCTGAGCTCTCATCTCATAAAATGTCCTGCGAATGTTGTCCTATGTACGATGGAGTGGGGCCGCTATCCATTGTACTCTAAGGAACGTCTGAGATGGGTGCCATTTATTCAACGAAATCCAGCCCTTGTCAAAGGATATCTTGACGTTGAGCTGGCTTTAAGGGATCAAAAAGTTATCAACAAGATTCGCCAGCAGAAATGTAGCAGAGGATTATCGAAGACACTCTTTCAATTGCACAAGCCAAGCTTGAGAGCATCATATGAGAGGGCTAGATGCATCAGAGAGGAGATAAACACAGCAATTACTGTCAATGGTAATTTGGATGTTAATTTGGATGTAATATCATGTGGAAAGAACTTGGAAACAAATGAAATGGCAGCTCAAAAAGTGGTTGTTAATGTTGTTGAAAATGAAGAAAAATTAAATGATATCCCAGAATGCCCACAACTTCTCGAAACTCATTCTGGGTTGGGTGTGAACTTAAATCTGGAAACCATACCAAAATTTCTGAAACACAGTTTCATGTACCGAGTTCCATGTAATCAACTCCTCCATCGACGTGAATTTTCTGCACATTTTAAGAATGTTCACAGTGATATCCATGGTGGACTTGGTTGGATGGAGCAGCGGTGTACATTTGCACAGTACGGCTGCCCATATGTAAGGTACAGACTTCGGCCAGCCACTCAGCAAGGAAGTGTTGTGTTTTCCCAGCATTTGGGAACATTTGGTGTCAAGCCTTTGAAGTGCATCAGTGATTATTCTCAAGATTCCTATTTAACATCACTTCCATCGGAATTACTGGAAGAAATTTGCGAATGGCTGGATGGTTTTAGTCTTTATAATTTGTCTTTGACATGCAAAATGTTGCATCGTAATGTGTTTCGCTTGTTACCAAAGAGAGGTGTCATTGTCGTCGACTGGAAAAAAAGAATATACGAAGACGGATCTGCTTCATGGATGATTCACAGAAAGGTATTTCCCTGTTAATTTTTATTCTTAAGTTTATTGAAATCTTTTTTTGATACATGAAAGTAATATTTACCTTAATACTAACCCAAAAATACTTACCAAAACCTCAGGGTTCGAATTAAATATTTAAAAGTGAATAGCGAATTTCCGTACTAGTTTTTGGCGCGATGTACAATATTTATATGGCATTTAATAACTCACGCAAATCTGTGTGGGAGAATGGGTGGCGGAAAGTGCGGTTTTCTGGAGGTAAGGGCCCCCAGAAAAGCTGGAGAAACAAGATCAGAGTGAGAGTAAGGGCCCTCACTGTTATGGACCTTGCTCTCATGTCCCGGCCGGGCTTCCCCGTTGGCAGAAGTTACTGAGAGAAACGAGATCAGGGTGAAGGTAAGGGCCATCACCGTTATGGACCTTGCTCTCCTTAGCCAGTGTGTGCTTCTCCGTGGGCGAAGTGTGGCCGATGGGACACCACTTACCGCCCCGTTTGTATTTATTGTTTTCAGTAGATGCTTTACATAAAATTCTCTATTCTTAAATCTATATACAATAGTATGGATACTTAAGTGATTATGTGCTTAATGCTTTTGCTTTAAGGGAGGTGGGCGGGAAAGCTTGTTTGCTTGCTGAACGCCAAGGGCAGAGTGACCAGAAATGAGATTGCGTGTTTCAGTATACTAGGAGAAGTTTCCGGCTGACAGATCGCGAGAATGATATTGCCAAAGTTTTACGTAAACACTTGACTAACCGTAACGTCTGACAGACCGTAAATTAAGTTTTGTCAGATGTTGCTTTTATTAATCCCAATTTATATATATAAATTGGCGTTTAATAACTCACGCAAATCTGTGTGGGAGAATGGGTGGCGGAAAGTGCGGTTTTCTGGAGGTAAGGGCCCCCAGAAAAGCTGGAGAAACAAGATCAGAGTGAGAGTAAGGGCCCTCACTGTTATGGACCTTGCTCTCATGTCCCGGCCGGGCTTCCCCGTTGGCAGAAGTTACTGAGAGAAACGAGATCAGGGTGAAGGTAAGGGCCATCACCGTTATGGACCTTGCTCTCCTTAGCCAGTGTGTGCTTCTCCGTGGGCGAAGTGTGGCCGATGGGACACCACTTACCGCCACAGATTGAATCGAAGATGAGAATCTCCCACGGAAAAGCGGAACTATAGCTAGAAAATTTTTTACTTATGAGTTATGGATTAAGAACGGAAGCCAAGCGTGTAGGTACTGTTTCTAAAATCGATCGTGGCGTCTTATAAATTTTCGTAACAGTCAGAGCGCCAACGACCTAATTAACCGTGAGAAACCATCTTTACATTTGATTTTGATTTTGGATATGAAGGCGCTGGATTATGATTTTTACGGCACCCTGGGCAGCTGACATATCAGGGAGGCCAGAAAAAACCTGCCTAGGAAAACCATTTAGGAAAAAACCTTGGATAGGAAATCTGAGTCGGGGCCGAGATATTTAAAAGTGAATAGCGAATTTCCGTACTAGTTTTTGGCGCGATGTACAATATTTATATGGCATTATAAAGCATTTCATCTGACCGTTTACAAAGTTCTCGCATGCGATTTCTTTTATTAAGTGCACCACACATTATGCAATACTCTTGGGTAAATTTATCTAATTAAGCCAGTTCGTAATGTCGACTGCACATCAAAATGACGTGTTCTGCATCGGGATAAAACTTATTTCAATTCATACCATCAGGCTAAAACCACAATAGACATTTGCATTTCTATTTACACTTGCAAATTCGTTATACTGAATTCCGCAGTCTGATATGAATTGAAATAAGCTTTATCCCGACGCACTGGCTTATTGTCTTAGAATAGTCAAATGAACACCAAAGACTCCTTATCGACTCACTCCTTGTCCCAACTATGTATAGGTTAGACAATGGTCACGAGTGCTCTATGGGATATAGAGTCCCAAGAATTAGAGAGAAGGTCTTCTATCTAATTCTAACCGATAATTCTCCATATCCTCATTAGTATACTGTATAGAGAATACTAATGAGTATATCTTACAGCAATTCAGGCCGTTTATGCAATATAAAGCATTGAAATACTGTACGGTGATTGGCTGAGTGGGGTGACCATGTTCTAAAGTATGGTTGCTCAGTTACGTGCTATAAATTTATTTTATTTATTTATTTATTTATTTACAATCTTTGTCACAAGTGACAGGTTAGTCCCACAGAGCTTTTGCTCCATTACGGGTAACCGTAACATGACAAAAACAATAAGAATTTACAAGTTACTGACAACACAGTTTTACAGAAAGACTAGACAAGGGACGACATGAATGACATTTTACACAGACCATTTTAAATGATTGTGGGACATCAATGTCATAGATTGTTTCTGCAAGGTTCTGGTAATAGATTAGTACATTATGTTTAAACTGTCCGATAGAGATGGTTGATTGGCATAAATTTGCTGGTAAGCAATTAAATGTTTTTGGAGATCTGCAATAGAAACTACTTTGGAGTGTCAAGGTCTTGACTTGTGGGGTATTTAGTGTTATTTGATTAGTTCCATTGTTTTCTCTGGTCGTACGATGTGTGATTTTCATTTCGACGTTTGAGTCATCGGATAAAGTTAATTTTTTGAAGAGGTAGACTAGGTCTAGGTATTCGTGCCAGTAACATAATGGAAGCAATCCAGTTTTTAGTAATCTGTCCTTCTATGATACCCCTGATCTAAATGGAAATGATAGAGTGTATCTCGTTGCACGTCGTTGAACATTTTCGATTTGAAGAATTAACGAGACAGATTGCGGTGACCAAACCTGCCAACTGACTTCTTACCATCGTTTTGTACAGCGCAAGGCGGGTGTTGTCATTGCGGATGTCCATTGAAGATCTTTTAATGAAACCAAGCATTTTGTTCGCTTTAGCACAAACCATTGACACATGTTGGTTCCATTTAAGGTCGGATGTGACGAGAACACCAAGATCTTTCTGGACATTTGTTCTGGTGATTGGAATGTTGTTTAGATGGTACTTGGACTGTACAAGTTGAAGATTCCTAGTCACTGTGAGAACTTCACATTTGGATTGATTGAGATCCATTCTCCATACTTGACACCATTTGTTGACACCATCAAGATCATGTTGAAGACATTCAACATCCCAAGTAGCCTTGATTCCATGGTAACATTTTGTGTCATCAGCGTACAGTGCAACAGATGACGCAGATGTTGCTTGGGGGAGGTCGTTTACGTAGATTAGGAACAATAAAGGTCCATTAGTATTGAACCTTGCGGCACGCCTGAGAGTACAGGAAGTGGCTGTGATGTTTTACCAAGGACCGTGACCCTTTGTTGACGGTTGGTGAGGTAGTCTTAGAACCACTTTAGTAAGTTTCCACAAACGCCAAAATTTTGTAGTTTTTTTAGGAGGAGATGATGATCAACTCTGTCGAAGGCCTTGGCGAAGTCAAGATAAACGATGTCAGTTTGTACTTTTTTATCCAGCATCTGACCAATTTCTCTTTCAATTGAATGTCTCTTATGAGCTCAGCTGCCCTTCTGTGCCTGCATACTCATATTCTGTGCTCATACTGTACTCGACTTTTCCTTTTGTAATAATTAGTTCCACGCGATATCTCACAGAACAAAGGAAAATTTTATTTTCCGCCTAGTGGAGATTCGACGTAAGGGGCGTTTTTCCACTGGGCGAATATTTTCGCGCTTAGCGAATTTCTATATTCAAAATATTTCTGATTACAGTAGTTCCACAGAAGCTGAGAAGCGTTCCTGAGCGCACGGCCCGAGCTTGCCAGTTAATTGCTCCATATTGTAAACACCGTACTGCAATGTGATATGCCAAATAAAAGCAAATATAACCTATTCAAATCTTGTAAAATTGTTGTAAATCCAAGCCATTGATCACAACAGTTAGTCCTTCAAATGCAAGGAACAGTGGGTGATTTTAGAAATGTTGATCGAAACGCAAAGTTAGTCAAGCGACGATTTATATTTAGAAACGTAAACACTGAAGTAAAACAGAATTAGGGAACAATTATGCCTGAAACGTATAAGAATAGAAACCCTTCTTAGACCCCAGTTACACTATACCGGATTGCTTGCGTATCGGATTACTTTTCGTATCGGATAGGGTTTCATTTACACTACCACGCAGTGATCCGGTACTAGCCTCCTCCGCAGGCAATACTTCCCTGCAATCCCAGCCAAAACATCGCTCGCAGAGATTTGACTAGGAAAAAAGAAGCCACAGAGTTGCCTGCGGAGGAGGCTAATCCGGTACAACATGTCGGAGCAAAATCACTCCGCTCTGGAGGTGATACGAAAAGTAATCCGATATGTGCAGTGAATTATTGTGTGTAAACGGGGTAATCCGATACGCTCCGACATTGTGGCGCCAAATTAGAACAACATGGCAGCGTTCAAGTTCAACCTCGAGTTCAACTACATGATGAAGATGCTCGTTACTATGTATACAGTTGCAATGCAGATGAATTCCATCCTTTTCCAGCTGGTAACTGCCAGCTATTACTTGGCAAAAAGAAGATTGAAAAACAAAGTAGCTCGGAGATTTTGGATTAGACCAGGGAGATGCGGTGTGTGGTGGTCTAATTTTCAAAGATACATGCTGATATTTATAAAAGAAAGTAAATGACCTTGTATACTCGTTGTTGATGGTGCCTCAGCCCAAATGTCATTATACATAAGCCATAAAACGTCATCACTACTCTACCACCACCGCTTCTTTCCCCCAGATCAATAGCCTTCTTGTAATTCTTGCGTATCGACTTTAATTTGGCGGCAATTCGATCTTTACTCACCCTTTCTAGACATCTAGCTTCCGGAAAATCTTCGGTTGGTTCTTCTCCAGCTTCTACTCTCGGGTAACGCTCGATAAATATTTCTTTAATCTTATCGTATTTTGCCTTCACCCCTTCCCAATCTTTTCCTTCAAATAAGCAAGTAGCAGCAAACACCTTCACTGCCTCAAGAAGTAGCTCAATCTCTGCGTCTGTTCAAATAAAAGTCACTTCTTTGATTTGTGCCACAGGTTTCCCGCGTTTAGCTTACGCATGGCGGTGCGCGATGTAGTGTATTCCTGGTACCGATCGTACGAATAAGCGGAGCCAGATGCGGAGCAGTGTAAACTGCAATCTCGTTCCCAGAGCCTCCGCCGCGCCACGCAAACGGAGGCTCTGGGATAATCCATCGCCAGAGGGCCGGAAAACAGGGCGTCGATTGAAAAGAGCATGCGCCAGAAATATCAATCGCAACAACGTATGCTGCGAGCTAACCATAACATTAATACTAATGAGTGATATAAAATTGCTGTACTGCATAAGTGCAGTGTAGGAATAAAAATTGACCTCTAACAGGTTGGTTACGTGCTGTCAAAATAGTTTGTAGGAGGTCTAGCATTTCAAGTGAAGACCAATTCATCAGAGAATGAAAAGTAAAATACTAACCGTCTAACCAATTCTCACCAAAACCATCATAATTACAGTATATTCATACTAACCATAATACTTTAATTAAACCAAAACATTTTAAATACGAACCATAATAACCTAGCTGGCCTGACTAGCTCACCTCATGTAAATGCTGTTACCTGCAATTGACGGTACCGAAAAAGATGACGGCTGTACATTTTGCCACAATGCTTTGCGACCTTAAATCACCTGTAATAACAGCTAAACATTGTTTACCTTGTAAACATGAACTAAATACGTAAAAGCTTCCTTTTTACCAAACTTAATCTTTTTGAAACTCTATCCTCTGCTATTTCTATGAGATTCAATGTTTATTGCGCGCAAGGAATTATGGTTAAATATGCCAGTCGCCATCTTTTTCCGTCAATTGCTGTACCAATTACTGTATTTACGATTTTGTCAATTACTGTATTTACATTACTGTGTTTATTTTGTGTTTTATTTGTGTTTTATTTGTGTTTTATTTGTGTTTTATTTTGTGTTTTATTTGTGTTTAATTACTGTGTTTATTTTGTCAATTACTGTATTTACGCAAGGATGATGCATAACATATGCGAAGATTAATACGCACAATATACGCCATTAACAATATATGCGTAACATACGCGAAGAATATGTGTAACATACATGTAAAGTAACATATGCGAAAAATATGCGTACAAAACTTGCATCGTGATTTTAGTTTTTGTGCTTTTTTGCATCGCATACTTTAAAAAAAATCATCGTGATTGGGGAATCGCTATACGTTGATTCAAACCCTGAGATAAGTTGATTACTACATAGTATGTGTAAACTTTTCCACCTTATTGTCATTTGTAGTGTTGGTCTTTCACAGCTGCTTTTACTGAAGTTCGTCAATGGGTGCACTCGGATACTCCATTTATGTCTTCACACCTAGAAAAGTGTCCATATTATTGTCAACGTGTGCCAGAAAAACCCTTTTGTTTGACAAATGTTGAATGAAAATTTTTAAATGTCTTAAATGTGTTAACATACTGCTTTTTTGCTTGCATGCAATTCTTATGTTCAATACTAATCTAATTAACTAATTCTGATTAACAAGTCAGAGACTAAATTATTAGTCAATTACCTATTGATGATAAAATGTATATTGCACTGTAGTCAGTGTAGTGGTGTTGAAATAAAGTCAACGCTCAACAACAAAGGATGAGCCAATAATTGGGCTAATCAGTTATCGGCCGATTACATCAACATATATCGGGGTTTTATATATCAGGGTTTTTTCTTTTTTAAGGAAAATGCTAACTTGTGGTGATTCCACAAAGAAACTGTCGAATTTAATTAATTTGAAGGTACATCATATTTCTTGTTTGGTGAAACATGTTTTGTTTCTGACTTTTGCCAATCGTATTTTATTTTTCGTCAATCATATTTCAAATTAAATTCCGGTTTGCTGATAACTCTGATGGTTAGTGATCACATATTTATCTTTGCCAAACAAGGTTCGAATTAACGGTGTGCAATGTGCAACTTGCACATCGTTTTGACCCAAATAGTAAAAGTTGCGCATCACTTTTCAAAACGATGTGCAAAAAAAAATAGTCTCAGTATTGAACACAAACAAATAGCTTTGACAAACTATAAGTTAAGTTAACAGTCCTATTTCCCAATGGTGAAAAAATTGTGTGTATTTTTCGCAGCCACGCAAAAATTGCTATTAAAATTGTAAAGAAAAGCCACAATCGATTGACGATTGTTGTCAACGCCATTTTTTGCGTGTCTGCTCTAAGGTGCCCTGGGAACGAATCACTTTCCCGCACAGGCCCACGCAATTTCTAGGGGCTGATCACGCAATTTGATCTCTGTCGCGCATTTTAGTGATTTTATATTAAACTTTCTAATCTCTTAAACCAACAGGGGCAACGGCAACCGAAAGTATCGCACACCTAGGCCCTAGCCTAGAATTCGTTTAGGCATTCAAGTTTTCGGGTCATGTTTTCGGGGGAAAATGCACATCGTTTTTACTCAACTAATTCGAACCCTGTTGCCAAACAATAATATACAATGTTATGTTTTGCTAATAAGTGTCATGAATAATGTTGACAAATATCAGTAACCACCGATTAATCGGCTGATCAGGTCATAAATTGTATTGGGATTTATCGGATTGGTAAATTTTTCTTGATCGGCTCATCCCTATCAACAACATTATTTTGATATGTATATATTTGAAAATATATATTTTATATATTTCTTTGACAACATTTTTTTGTTTTACTAAGTGTTTTTGGCCTACCCACTATTCTGGCAGTACACCAACCCAGGCCTGACGAGAGGGGGGGGTCAGCCTGGTCATTGACTAGGTGCCCATGGCAAATAGGGGCCCATTTTTAACGAAACAAAAGAGTATAATTTATACATTATCTTAACTGTGGATTGATAAATTCGGTTCATACCGGTATTCATCAAATGGAGAAGCTATGTAACCAGGCAATTTTAGGATTGGTATCCAGCCCTCCCTATACAGATTTGCTTCCGCCGTGGGGGGCATGTGAGGATGCAAGTTGCAATATATATATATATATATATATATATATATATATATATATATATATATATATATATATATATATATATATATATATATATATATATATATATAAGTAATATATAAGTAATATTTGGCATTTCACTCGATCAAACTACATGTTGAAAGGATTTATGGTGAAGGATGATATATACTGAAAAGTTCATATAAGTCCCGAAATGACGTCACATAGACTATCGGTAGTAAAAATCGAAATTAAAATCAGGGGTTATTTCTAAAATAAAGCATATTTGGGATACTATATACAGCGAGGGAGGCGGAAAACCCGCGGGTTTTTCGCCTCGCGGGTTTTCCGCCTGTATTCCGTCCCGAATATAACCCCCCCCTCCCCCAAACAACCGTGGATATTATGGTGTTATATCTCCGCCAAAAATGTATATTGCGTGTCAACATTCAAGTTTGACTTTCAACATTCATATTCGTCAATCGACCATGAACATTAGGTTGTGCTTTTATGAATTCTGTAGCACTACGTCGAACCGCACAGGGATGAACAATCGACTTTACAATGCGATATCGAAGTTTGCGATTCAACATTCAACTTTGCAAAGCATTAACGAAGTTTGTGATTCAACAATAAAGTTTACTTATCAAACATTTGACATCGGATTCCAATAGCAAAGTTCGCAATTCAACAGTCAACTTTGCAATGCGATATCAAAGTTTGAAATTCAACATTTAACATTGAAATACAATATCGAAGTTCGCGATTCAATATTCGACTTTGCAATGCGATATCGAAGTTCGCGATTGTTAAATTTTCAACTTTGCGGACAAACTCCGCCAAAAAACAAATTCCGCCAAAAATCATCACGTGATCCAACCACCTTATCCCTATTTATCATGTTGGTCCTTCTTTCGTCTAGATCTCTAGTTTTTCGTTTGTTTGTCGTCGACGCTGTGGCAAATATGGGTGATACCAGTGATCAGCAAGCTAGTGATCAGGTGAATTACGTTCGCCAAACACTCAAGGAAACACTTCTCAGCGTTGCTAACCATCTAAATGTTTTGCAAAGTTCGACTTGCGGCCTATAAATATACAAATATTTACTCTTTAATCTATGTATTTCAACTCACTTTGTAATCACAAATTCATAGATTGCAATTACAGAAGAACACTTTTAATCAGTGGGGTAATGGAACTATACTGAGACTTTAGTGACCCTTAGGAATTTTGCATTCAGAGCCCTTGTCCCCTTATATTTCAAGCAGTGGTGTAACAGAAATTCCTGGGGCACTTGATTACGCAAGCCTCGGGCCGGCCCTCGGCACCTCGCTTCATCGGCAGACTCATGACTCGTGAGTCGGCGGCAATCAGTATATATCGCGACAAATTAAAACTAGTTGAAATGAAATTACACAACTTTCAGTCGGTATCTTCGGGGTTTTGGCTGCCATGGCGCCATTCCATGCAGGGTCTTGACCGCTTGATGCTTTAAATACAGCTCCTGTAACGGTGGCGTCAAATGAACGCCAAGCTGAGAACATCCATGGGCGATTCAAGGCTGGCCGGTCTTATGCTCTTGACCTGTGAGAAAGATCTTACAGCACTCTTAACATTGAAACAGTCACAAGAAGGTGGAGCATGTTGAAAAGTCTTAACTAAACATTTCGTTTGATAAAATGTTATAAAAAAAGTAGCGAACATCTCGTTTGTTGTTTATGTAACTATCAACTTTTACTCTTTTAATAGTTTTACTTTTGATATCAAGTATTATCAACTCTCAGTTCTGTATATACAAGAAACTACCATGAATTCACATAAAGTTCATTGAAATTAATAAATATTTTGCACTTCGGAAAAAAAGTCGGCATATTAAGTTATTTTTACTCGGCAATTCGGTCTTCAACAACCCCTTCCCCCCCCCCCCCCCCCCCCCCAATCCGCACCCTTTCGCAACGGCCCTGCACATTGCAAAGTCGAATATTGAATCGCGAACTTCGATATTGTATTTCAATGTTAAACTTTGCTATCGGAATTCAATGTCAAATGTTTGATAAGTAAACTTTATTGAAAAATCACAAACTTCGTTAATGAATCACAAACTTCGTTAATGCTTTGCAAAGTTGAATGTTGAATCGCAAACTTCGATGTGCGGTTCGACGTAGTGCTACAGAATTCATAAAAGCACAACCTAATGTTCATGGTCGATTGACGAATCCAAACTTGAATGTTGACACGCAATATACATTTTTGGCGGAGATGTTTGTGAATATAACCCCAAACAAAACCCCCTCTCAACCCCCCTACCGTCGGCTGCCAAAAATCATTTGTGACAGGGGGGTGAGAAAATGTTTGAAGGGGACTAGGGGAGGTGACCGGACGTTTTCGATGGTCACGGTTTGAGGAAATTTGAAGTTGCTGGTCGATAACAAGTTTGAACATATCAGTTTACCGTATGCTTTGACATTGTTGCATTATGTTTCCGAGAGTTGCTGGCGGAAGGAAATACGGGAACTGACGTGTTTACTTATAGTGTAGAAACAAATTAATTGAATAATTTCGTTTGGAAGAACTACGGGAAGAACAAAGAACTACAGTAGGCATCACAGATCACTATCCATAGCTGCAATATTTTAATATGACGGAGCGCAACAGGCAGACTCTGATTGAATTGAGAAACGTGTCTGGCAACAATGTCTGTGCTGACTGCGGAGCCGAAAGTAAGTAACATTTGAGCTTTTATGAGAGTTGGCTTATTTTCTTTTCCGCGTAATATGTTTTGATCACGTTTCCGGGTATGTATGCGTAGCTCCAGAATGGGCTTCTGCCAGCTTGGGAATCTTCATCTGTATAAAATGTAGTGGTGTTCATCGTTGTATGGGGACATCTTTTTCCGTGGTTAAGTCTTTGTTATTGGACTCATGGACAGATGAGAAATTGAAGGTAAGGGTTAATGGTGTGAAGCTGCAAGCCAGGTGTCTTATAGCCAGCTATAAGCGCTTGTTTAATCGTAAATCAATATTAGATTGTTGTCATAGTTTGAATGTTTCTATATTTTTAATCATTAAATATTTAAAAGCAAACTTTGTCTCTATACAGAAGCGATAAAGAGTTTAAACAGATAATTGCTTATTATAATGCTTCCTTGAACGTTGTCCTTTAAATCAGGTATCAGCATATCTGCATATTAATATTAAGTTAAGCAAAATGGTTCCTGCAGTAATACTCATACTGTAGTTGCTTGTTTGTACACTGTCACAGAGGTCCAGCCATAGTGGAATTGGTGTGTATTATGTTTATTTTCACCAATATTTATTTTCAAATATTTTTACACCAGAATTATGTCAAAATTATTCTGTTATGTACCCATACCTAAAGACGTTATCACAAGATAAGCATATAACCTATGGTTGCCTTTCTTAAAGGAAAAACAACTGTATCATGATGGAGAGAAAAAAAAATTAGTATTGAAACAGTTATTTGATTAATGCTTGTTTATTTCCCTATACATTTCTTCTGATTGTGTCCATCAACTTCCTGACTTTTAGCACCTCCACATTCATCACCATGTCCATCCATTTGATCTGGTTTATGGTATTTTGCGAAATGAAACAGGTTTGCGAAATGAAACAACAATTTGCCTAACAAGGTGGATAATAACAACCGACCCCAAAACAACAAAGATCCTAACCCCCCCACCTAACAAGTTTTCTAACCTTTACCAGGGTCTTAGCCAGGCCTCATTAAAGTGCGCGAGCCTGTGAGCGCCGCTCGCAGGCACATTTTCAATTTGTGCAGGCACAAATTTTTTACTGATTTTTAGCTAATTATTAAAACTGTGTTTACAAAGTATGTTTTTCGCAGGCACTATTTACAATTCAGAAAGTTTGTGCAGGCACAGAGATTTTATTTTTTTAGTTCATTAGCTGTTTTTACATGACGTATAGTCGTATACGTTTTCAAAATAATATTTTTTGTCAGGAGCATGTCGCGATGTAAGATTTTTCAGGTTTTATTGCATGCAAGGCAAGTTTTTCATTGAAAAGCCTGTCACAGAAATAAAAAGAAATTATTGATCGCGTCGCGTCGCGTACAAACTAAGGTACGCTTACAGACAACGAACAAATAATATCGTTTGCGGCAACTTTCCCCATTTCGCTTTACTGAGAATTTAATTGCAAGTGTTTTGTTGCAAAGATTTTGAAATCTACTTGTCATACTACCGTTGTCAGCTTGCCGTGGGAAATTGACACAAAGCATTTGTTTTTGGAAGCCAGAAGCGCAAGTGTCATGAGGTTTTCCAGACCTTATTTCCCATGGTTCGCACTTTGCACACAACATTTTTGCAGGCACATTTCCAACTTCTAAATTCTGCTTGCCTGGTCTTAGCCAGCCGTCTTTTGGACGGCCAGTTTCGATTTAAGATGGCCAGTTGATAATGACGGCTTTTGGACGGCTATTTACTATTTTGACACCTTTTGGACAGCCAGTAAGAAATCTAAAGGACACCTTTTGCTACTCTAGTCAAATCGGCCATCAGCGAAACATTTATCGTGCACAAGACATGTATTTTGACATTCACAACTGTTGACGAGTACCGACTATTCGTCAAATATCCGTACTATTTGTTGGCTATTCGCACTATTCATCGATTATTTTACGTAAGGTATTTTACTAACAGCATATGATAACTTCCAAAATATTACAATTTTAGCCTTTAGAATACCCCTTGACCCGAAAATATGCATGGCAAATATGCAACTCCCCCCCCCCCCCATCCAGGGGTATTCTGGCCTGCGATCATGCGATGGCCAAGTTTCAGATCCTGGCTAGGACCCTAACCCCGCGACTAACTAGCTTTAAGACACGTTTTGCAAATTGTTGTTTCGTTTTGCAAAATACCATAAGCCACTTGATTTTCTCCACTCTCCTCCAGATCTCAGATCTGTAATGCTTCCTAAGTCTGCCACCATCCACCTAGTTCCTTGTTATCCACAGAGCTACACCACACCAGATACATTGATCAGATTGAGGTCAGTCCACCAGTGAACAACATCTTCTGTCTGTTGAAAGTATCTTTTGCCATTGCAATCTGTGTTTCATTTCTCTCTCACAGTTAATAGCCATTTCCTATCAACAAACTTCCCACATATTTTAACTGTTCTACACGTTCCAGCTGTCGACCAGAACAGTACCTAATTATACATCTAAATATAGAATATGGCTATTATTACAGTAATTGTTGGGTAAATTTACTGTATTTAGAGCAACCAGTTGTCTGATAGCAACAAAATTTGAACTACAGTACCATAATATAAACATTGTTACAACAGTATGTTAATTTTAAATTTGTTTTCTTCTAGTGTATGCTTGATGGAGGGAACATAGCAGCAAATATACATTGGGGGAAACAAGTGCCAGTCTGCTATAAAAGACCAACCAAAGATGCACCATAGTAAGCAATAGTTATTGAATCCTTCCCGCACATATACCCCTGTTGAATTTGCCCCATCAATTCAATTTGCCCCATTCCTTGCACAAATCTTTCCAAAACCCTCTCAAATCCCCCTTGGATGTCTCAAACCTTGTTTTTGAATTACATTACCCTTTCTACTCCTAATCCACTGACTATAGCTGTACATATATATACAGTATATTATAGTAGCTGTTATTTATAGGTCAATGTTCTAAGCCTTCCTCTGACAATACTGTGTTTTAGATTTCCAAGGTCTGTTTTGATTAAATCATCTATTGTTGTAAATGATCCTTTTCTAGTGTTCTAAGAGAACAATGGATACGGGGAAAGTATGAAAGAAAGGAGTTCACAGCAGGTGCAAAAGCACCATCATATTTATCTGGTAAAGTGCTATCTTAAACATGTTTTAATTTTTAAACTTAAATTGAACTTAAAAAACACAGGGTTCGAATTAACATTTCAAAAGTGCATCGTAAAAACATTTTGTCATAAAATTAGAGGGAATGGTGCTACAACCCCCACAGTGTGGAGCACTTAGGTAAGATCGGCATAACATGTCAATGTGCAAAGAATACGCGTAACATACACAAGCATACGCGTAACATACATGAAGAGTATGCATATCATGCGCAAGGATGATGCGTAACAATAACTATACTGTATGTGAGGAATATGCATATCATATGCTATGCAAGGATGAATCGTAACGTACTGTATGCGAAGAATGCACGTAACATATGTGAAGAATACGCACATTACAATCGTGAAGAATATGGATATCATGGATATCATACACAAGGATGATGCGTAACATATGCGAAGAATATGCACGATTAATACACACAAAGAATATGTACAATATATACACGATTTGTCAATCGCGATACGTTAATTCGAACCCTGAAAGCAATTAAAGTTGCATTTCGCAGTACCATACAGGTTTTGATTTTCACCATGCTTAAAACTTGTATGGTATAATATATATAATTAAAACAGTCTGTAGCACTTTGTAGGTATCCTATGTAACTTAATTGTTTAAATAAAATGCTATCATCAATCTTAATTTCTTTCTTTTTTGTTATCTTTTTTTCTTTTTTGAGTGAAGTTTCGCATCTAAATTCCATAAATGATTTCACATAGACAGCTATGGCAGTAAAATTCTAAATTAAAATATGCTATATATAAGTGTCATTTCTAAAATAATGCATTATGTTACTGGGTTAGTATTACTGGTTTATGGTTAGGATTAGAGTTAAAGGTTTAGGGCTAATAGTTTTGAATTTGCGATTTTTAATTCTTATTTGATTTTAACTCACAGGACAAAAAGAAGGGTTTCTCATGAAGCGAGAAAAAGATTCTAACCATTGGAATGCAAGAAAATTTGTCCTTTCTGAAAAAGATAACTACTTGTCATATTACATAAAACCAACGGTAAACAAAACATATGGTATATAATTACTTTCTGTCAACTTTTCTATGTTTATTGGATGCAGGTAAATCATGCAAATTTCCATTTTGACTTCTTGCAAAAACTGGAAACAATTTTACTGTCTTGTTGTTAGATTTAGGACTACAGTAATTAAGGCTAGAGTAAAATGGCATGAGTTGTAATATGGTGGATGTGTATAATGACACTTAGGAAGGTAAACAAGGGAGAGGCAGACCACAGAGTGGTGCTTTTCAATATTGTGGGATATTGTGGGTGTCCTACATCTCACAGAATGCCATAAACACTACATGGCCACTCCCTAATTCAGATAATATATTATATAATTAGATAACTATATATACATAACATACAAGATAACATCACAACAACTTCAAGAACTTTTATTATTGAACAATATACTGAACAATTGGTGAAGAGTTTCAGATAGTTTCCAAAATGTCACCGTCGCTGTTCGTTGCATACAATGCGTCCGTACCTTATATAATAATTATGTAAAATAGTTATGTATAAAAAAACGAAAAGATGTACTTTGTGTCAACAACACCAATTTGTTTAAAATTTGCTAAATATTGTGGGTGTCCTTCTTATGTAGGACACCCACACTCCAGAAACTGCGGTACCCGGACACCCGCTGCTTCCAGAGCCCCTGCAGAGTACAATGGATGAAGTTGTTCTTGATGATTTTAAAGTTTATGGGAATACCGCATGACTAGCTTGATCTGGACAGAATAAAGTGGAAGTGCTATCAACTATCTAACTCATGCTGAGCATGGAAAAACATGAAAGGGAGAAATAAGAGAACTTCAATGTGTCGAAAAAATACTTCAGTAAGAGTACTTCATGGACGACGTTTCTGACAATTTGTCTTTATTGATGGAATGTCAGATGACTTGAAGGACACATAGTCCGAAACGTTGTCCATGAATATACATAAGTACTCCTTACTTAGGCGCACGTCATCTTGGACTGTGTGCGTAAATTTTTTTTATCAAAACCGCTGATCAGTTGTGTGTTTGTGGGCACGGACACCCTCGCAGACAACAATGGCGAGCACTGATGCATGTTGAAACGTTTGTTCTGTTAAAAGCATAAAAATCAATGTTTGCACTTTATAATATAGAAACTAGAAAACTACTCACCATTTCTGCAAAAAGCATTTCCTTGAAAAAAATTGGGAAAAAATTGGGGAAAAAAGCTGTGTCGCCGCATCAATTCTGGACCGACCCACACTATTTTTTGGCCTTACTACCAAGTATTTTTTGACACATTGAAGTTTTCTTATCTCTCTTTTTCATATTATATCCAGTTCTTTTGAAAACTTAGCAGCTTTTATATATTCTGATTTCAGCATGGAAAAACAGACATATAATTATTAATTATGATGATGACATCGATGATGAGCAATTGTTTATATTGTTTTAGGATCCATATCCTAAAGATTGCTGGCTTCTGAATAAAATTAATGTAGTTTTTGCTGATGAGAAGACTCAGCGGCCAAACTGCTTGCAAATCATCAATACCATTGATGGAAAAACAAGAAATCTGTTTGTTTCTGCTGACACAGGGCAGGCAAGTGTCAGAACTAAGAAATATATATCTCATGACTGTGATGAAAAAAGGGTTGTAACTGATAGAATAGATGTTCAGTTTTGAATATTTATCTCAAAATATTAAAGGTAAATATTAGGTAAATAATAGTTGTTTGTTTGTGAGGCTCATGCAAAAGAATACTTGGAATCATGTAATTGATATATCTAGTATACATACCAGTCCCCAGGCTCCAAGGAAGAGCACTACGTCATGAGTTCGATTCACTGATCTAGAAAATAGAAAGAAGACTGGTTTGAGCAACCTGTTACAAGTCCTCCAATGCAGAAAATTTGACAGGCGCCAGTCGCAGTAAATTTGTAGGCAGGTCATGAATTGTTTTGCCCAGTAATTTGAAAAATGTCTCCTGGTCCTCTTTATAGTAAAATTATTTTATTTTGTGGATGGTGAGAGCACATACAGTAATTCCCTTAGTGATGGCGGACTTCCGGCTTCATTTTCTGAACAATGGTTGCTCGATCCAGTCTTCTTTCGAGATCAGTGGTTGGATTCCATATCTAAATTGTTGGTAAAGGCTAAAAGGGATGACTCAAGGACCTTCACATTTTCTATAACTATTAATCTTGATCCTAACCTTGATCTTAACCTTGATCCTAACCTTGATCCTAACCCTAACCATAGCTTTCCATAACCTAACTAAAATATAAAAACCAGGAAAAAAGAGAAAGGTCCTTTTGAGTCATCCCTTTTAGCCTTCCCCTAAATTATCACGTTTTTATAATAACTAGGCAGCCTTGGCACCTTAAGGCAATTTTCTAAGCCTATTTTGGCCACTTGTAAATTTTTCAAACAATAATATATTTTAATTGTCAATACTTCATTGTTTGTAAATTAGATACGAAGATCCCTGTGGGGAACCTAATAAATCTCCTTCTTCTTTTAGGAGATAGTTGAATGGTTCATGGCGATACGTAATGCCAAATTGAGTATGTTAAAGTCAGCCAACCCAGAATCCCTCGAGGAAAAAGTAAGTTTACTGTAATTCTGTGCCTGTTTCTGAGAAGAAAGGCTAAATATTTCCTGAGGTCTCGAAAACAGGCCCAGGGACGTTTTTGAGACCAAGGGAAATATTTCTCAATACGGACCAACCAAAATGGCAAATTATTTATTTATTTTTTCCTTAATATCCTGGCTTGTTTTTTTGTTTGTCAGCATTTCTAGTCAGTGGAGAAATTTAAAGAAAAGTATGTGCACAAATTAAAAGAAAAGTCTGTGCTTTTTCTTCGTCAAAGTAAATTGCGAGTTAAGTCTCTTTTCCGATAAAAAAACCTCACTTCTATGTCTTTCAATATGTGCAATCTCGTTTGAGTTCATTTTCAAATGTTTTTAGAATATCTTATGGCTTATAAAACACATTTAAAACTAAAATTATATTGAGCGGTCCGTACGAGCAATCCGTTTGGGCTCATATGGACAGTTTGTTAGCCAATCAGAAAGCAGGATTTGGTAGGATACGGACCAGAAAAAAATAAAGGTAGTACATGCTTCATGCAAATCGAAATTAAAATCAAAATGCGGTAAAAAAAGTCCCCAGTTCGGACAAAAAAATATTTCGATAACGTAATGTATCCTGAAAATATTGTAAGAGATATTGTAAGAGATATTGAATAAGCAGCGAATTCATTGTTACGCTAGATGCCAGAAGCTGTTGTGGTAAACCTAGTGTGGCTGTGAGATTCTCAACTGATTTTCCCTTTGCGGGAAAACTGTCGATGAAATGAATAGCTTCATAGTAAACGAAGATCTTGTATGTCTGGCTGAATGGCTCCAAGACAACAAATTAGTGTTGAACGTTTCTAAGCTAGACGAAATGTCTATTATTTACATCTCAAAGGCATAAAGAACATAATAACAACCTAAATCTAAATTTCCTCGGGAACTCTATATGCATCAAATAACTTTGAAATACCTTGGTGTAGTGTTTGATAATTTTATGACTTAGTCACTTGGAGGGCCAATGTGGATTACGTTTGTAAAAAAGTAGCCACTAGAGTTAATATTCTAGGTCGTATTAGAGGCTGCGTAACGAAAAAAGCTGCAGTTCTCGTATATAATACGCGAATTCTTTCAATTTTCGACTACTGCGATATTGCTTGGAGCAGCCTACTTCAATAAAACGTATAATAACACGTTGCGCGCGCTCTGCTGATGCAATGGAGGGTAATGCGCTAGCCAGCTCTCGCTCTTAGACGCTCATATCATTAAGTTAGATTGGTTTTTCTATCTTCTTTCATATTTTAGTAGATTTTGCAGCATACATACACTGTAGATACAACACCAGGCATAGCAGGCTCCCCCTTCCTATGGTTAAATGAAATTTTGGGGGAAAATCCTTTAATTTCAGTGGTGCCATGAGCCACTAGTCAGTCTACTCTGCACTAGTCAGAAATCGTCGTGGACTGTAAATTATCCTTTACTCACGCAAACGTCTCTCTCAGCTGTCAATGCGACTGAATTGTGCAAGCAAAAGTAATCCTACGACCAGGGCCCAGTTAAGGAGAACTAGGCCATAGGGCACACGGAAGTTGCGGGGCCCCCAATTGCATTTTTTACTGTGTTTTGTGAAATATTTCAATCCAAATAAAATTATACTTTCAAAATGCATTCTATTTTAACAATAACAACTGATTATTTCACTTTTACACAATTACATTTATTATGTTGATCGTCTAACGTACGGCCATCGGGGCCAGATCGGGCCAAACAAAATATTTCTGATTAAAAGACTAGAACGTTCCCTTTCGCGATTTCGTACGAATAAACTGGTCAATAACGTCATCAAAATCTAACGACCAAGTCAAGTCCGACTCCATGGTAAGAACTGCCAGCCCTTTCAGTTTCTCCTGTCCGAGTGTCGACCTGGTGGGTGTCTTCAGACGTTTGAGGGCAGAAAACGACTAGTCACCTTCGGCGTTTGTCGCCATTATGGTGAGATAGATGCGGAGTGCAATGTGAACATTTGGAAATGCCAGTTGCAGACCAGATGATTCCATGTGACGAAGGGCATCAATATTACCCAGTCTTCCTAAGTCATAAATTATCTTATATTTATTACAGAATTAAAAATAAGCGTTTGAAACACTGTCGAGTGGCTGAAAGTGCGTGGCCCAAGGCGCGGGGCCCAGGGCATGTGCCCTTTTGGCCATAGGGTTAACTGGGCTGTGCCTACGACAAGAAATATATGAATGATGTCATAATCACAATTTTACATTTTTAAACTTTTTAAAAACGTTTTAGCAACCTTTTCTTTGAATTCAAAAAAGGCGGGAAAATTTTCGTTTTCCATACAGTCATAGAAACACAGCTTTTAACAGATCCGAACACAAGTTTCAAAATGTTATTTTGTAAATCATGATTGCTGCACACCTTTGTTAGTTCCTTATAATTTTGATTTTTGTTTTAACTTTGTTGATATAGCTCATCCAGTTTACTACTCGGGACTTTATAAAAGAAGGAAAACTTTTAAAGAAAGGTCCTCTAGTAAGTTAATTTATTTTGTTAATTAAATGTTTGTTGTATAATCAATCATTGCCGTCGCGTTTGAGCGTGGTCGTTTGGTGTGGTCATTTAAAAAGTGAGTGTCAGGGTCATGCTTTGCCCGCTTGTTTTCTTCACGGCGGCCATTTTATGGGACGCCTAATTCAACTCGCGAATGAATCTTATATCAAGACAAATCTCAATGTATAAGGAACATTCTTATAAGGAAAGTAGAAGGGTGTGAACTACCTAAAAGTCAGTGACAAACACCCCATGAACGCAGCAAAATAAACGAATCAAGAAATTATGTTTGTTATCATTGACATTGTCTCAACGATGTGTTGTTGTCGAACAATTTTCCAGACAATGTATCCCTTGAATTTCACTTACCACAGCACGTTTGTACGTATTTTTATCCATCCATCTATGTTTTATCCTTCAAAGTTTAAATTCGATGGCGCAACACGACGATGTACAGCGAGAGAAAAATAGCGCACCGCGCGCTTAGCTAGAACTAACACTATGAATAGGCAAACCGTAGCAGTTAAAGTTTATAGGTCTTCCTCAACGACATACTGCCAAGTCAGAATCCAGTTCTGAGTTCGACATTTCCCAATAATTTGATACAACAAATATTCACTTCAGCTATGCGAGGCTTGAAACAAAAGGGGAATATGAAAACAAAAACACAAGCGTGCGTGCAAAGCATGATCCTGACACTCACTCTTTAAAAGTCACCACGAACACCCACAATGTTTTTGGATATGTCCATCGTTATCTAAGAATTACAACATAACTAAAATTCTCCTTCCTACCTCTCACAACAAATTTCCGCCCCTTATATGAGATCTAGTAAATATTATAATTATGCGGTCCCCTCATGTTTGCATCGCGAACCTATTTTTATCAATTATTGTCACTGGGCAATGTGTACAAAACATTCTTTTAATCAGGAAAACGATGCCTATAAAGATCGCTGGGTTACTCTTCATTGTAGACGATTAACGTATTCAAAAGAGGCAACTGTAAGTAATTCAACAGGAACTACAAAAATATGTACAGTTTAAATAAATATAGAGAATTATACCTAGCTGACATCACACAAGTTATAACAAAGTTCAGATGTCTCATATGACCAACATGTTACATCAAACTCAAATATTGCAATACTGTTTGTAACGTAATGCGGTTTAATAAACGTGCAGCAGTGTTTTATAAGATTTAAAATACGTGGGCGTAGCTCGAGTGTTTTAGATCTGATAAAACACTCGCTGCAAGTTTATTAAACGGTTTTTAAACGTATTCCCACTAATTTCTCGTTCTCCCAAACTTCCACTCGTGTTTCTATAACTGTATGTAAACACGGAAAATGTTTTCTATTTCTTAAATGGAAACACGGAAAATGTTTTCTATTTCTTAATTGATAACTATCATTTCATATTGCTTCTTTTCATGTTTATCTACAACATTGTGGTTCTGCTTTCAATGTTGTTTTGAATGCATTTAAATAAACAGTGTAGTAAATTGTTTGCTACTCAAGCTTTAAAGCTTCCAAGCTTTAAAAATGTTTCTGAGCCCCACCCGCAACCTTAAAAATCTCCAGTTAGATGCTCTAATCATTGAACTACCAGATCTCAGATGGCAGAGGGAAGGCTACATTGTGTACTAGTTCGTAACTGCTAGATCAGCAGTCTCGATATGTCTCTATATCTTTTATCATGTATTCCCATCTGAGGCTCAGAAACATTTTCTGAGTTTGCATTAAAGCTAGCCTCCTCCGCAGGCAACTCTAGCTGTGGCTTCTTTTCCCCGAGTCAAATAGCTCTATCCCCTCTTCATCGACCAATCCCTTCACAATCCCTATACTTCCCTGCAATCCCAGCCAAAACATTGCTCGCACAGCCTTGGAAGCGATTTGACTCGGAAAAAAGAAGCCACAGAGTTGTCTGCGGAGGAGGCTACATTAAAGCTTGAGTAGCAAGCAATTTCTACATTCAAATAACCAAGCTGCAAGTCACATTCTATAACGTATGGGAACACGGAAAGATGTTTTCTGTTTCTTTTATAAAATAACACTGAGGAAATAAGTAATAAGACTATTTTATTAAAATGATGAAAATATACATTCTCCTTACTCACGCTAGACAGCGTCGTCGGCTGCTCAAATGAATACAAACGCTCTTAACTATGAAGAAAAGCATGCAATGTTCTCGTTTTTCTTGTTGGCTGTCACAAAACATATTTATCGACATTTTAGTTGTTTGTTAGCAAAGGTTCGTCTTACAGTCCATTTTATAAAAATGGCGGGGAAAATCCATGTTTTCCATCGAGTTATAGAAACACGGCTTTCTGCCAATCAGCGCGTGCGTTTTTAATTTGTTATTTTATAATAATATATATTAAATAAACAGATTTACCACTTTTTAAAAATTATTTTAGGATGCCTTTCCAAGGGGTGAAATAGTTATTGGAACGTCTGATGAAGGTTACAAAGTCTCCACGGGTTCGCCTGATAAATATCTGCCATCAGGTTTCGCATTTGAGATTCATACACCTGATCGAGTGTTTGAGTTCAGTGCTGCCTCTGAGGAAGAACGAGATGAATGGATCAAAGCCGTTGATGAAGTAGTATCGTCCAAAATGACCCATGATGATATCGAAGGTAAGATAGTTGGGTTGTAAGTAATTAATTAACCCTTTATGCCCCTATCAATGGTTAACCAAGCATAGAGATAATGAGAATAAAGAGATTGATCACCAAAGGTAAACTGACATGTTAATGTTCAATTAAGAGAATTTATCACTATATAAACATATAACGATAAATACGTACCTAAAATGAACAGGTTTTGTGATTGGCTACATGGAACAAAAGTGGTTAGGGTTAGGACATTGGTTTATTTGTGGTTGATTCTATTGTTTTATTGTTTTAATCAACCAATCACAAAACCTGTTCATATAACGAAAGGTGGAGTATCTTTATATGAGCAGATTATCCAGCCAAGCCAAATAATATTCGCCCACATAGAAACCTTAATAGAAGATAGAGAGGTCTTCCAAAACATTTTGTAAACGCCTGTTCGAACAACATTGTTCTTGTTTGTTTTTATTAATCCATGACAGAAAAGTGTTAATTATTCCAATTATAGTCAGCCAATCAAAATACTTCCGGCGATGGATTATCCCAGAGTCTCAGTTTCCCCCCGCAGGTCAGGGGGAACGCAGGCTCTGGGAACGAGATTGTAGTGATGTATGTGCATTATTTATATCCCTAATATTTTAGCTTTTTATCTTCAAAACCTTGTAAACGTTCTTTCGAAGTGCATCAGTTTTGCCAATTCTTTTTTAAAGTTACAAATCAAAAACTCTAAAAGGTTGGCGAACTGCCGAAATAGTTTGTTAGGAGGTCATCTCGTTCCCAGAGCCTTCGCCGCGCAAAGCTTCCTTCGAATTTGCGTGGCGCGGCGAAGGCTCTTCGGAGTGAAAAATGCGAAATTTTTTAAAGTTACCTTTTCTTGTTTTGTCCTTTAGATATTTCTATAAATAAAGAAGTAAACGAGAAAAAACGAAGGAGTATAACATCTAGTTTTAGGAAAACATCCATCAAGGCTGACCACTGATACACTGTTTCAGTTTGTTTGTTTTAACACCTTAATATTTCATATATACTGTAGTTGCTGCCTAGCGTTGCAATTTGTAGAATTCAGTATTCTGTAGTACTAGGATACAATTTATCAATATATAGTACAATTTATCCTATAACTAAAATACAGTAACGAACGAGCCTGGTATTAAATGCGATTTTTTAATTACAGTGTAAAATGTTATACATATCTTGCCAAACTTTAATTTTCTACGCTAAGGACCAAATAATTTCTTCGAAAACATGGTGGTTGCACTACTTTACGCAGGACTAAAAGTCTAAAACAATCGTTAATAAAGCCGTGCCTAGCAATTTGCTAGTAGCACTGTAGCAAAATCCATTGAATTGAATAATCTTTTATCTTTAGGTAGTTGTGTACTTGTGTAGCTACACAGACTGTCACACTCACAGACTAACCTACAGGCTACAGTGCTACTGCGGTAGTGCAGTACAACCACAGGCCCTGCAGCACTGGCCAGTGCCTACATGTGTTCTAAGCTTAAGTAGTTTAGTTGGGAGTGGGAGTTGTGACTTGCCAGCCCAAACCTTTCTTACAACTAAAATATTTTCTTGGAACGAAGATACCAGGATCCACCACTATTTCCAGGTCTGACTGACTCTATAGATCTTATTCATAAATGGCCGACAATTTTAAATTCTTTTATTTGCATATAAATTGGCCCTTTTAAAGTAAAAATCCTTTTCAATTTCGTACATGAAAACGAGTTCATAAGAGCCAATTTATATGCATATAAAAGAATATTAATTCGGCGGCATTTGTTAATAAGGTCTATTATAATCAAGTGTGTATAGAGCTTATTCGTTTTTATGTGCATTTAAATTAGCTGTCGAGTTTCATTCGTTTTGACGACTTGCTTTTATTCTCAAAATTCAAAAATTATATACCGGGTGACCCAAAGTACTCCGGTTTGATTCATAATAACTTCTAAACGAGTGAAGCTATTAAACTGAAATAACTTTCATTAGATAGAGGGAAGACTAACTTAGATTTTAATATATTACAGTTGTATTTTACTTAAAAATTCACGGAGATATTAATGTTCAAAATCGGTAGCATATTTCTGGATGTGTCTAAAATCTGCAAAAAACGCCGTATCAAATATTAATCAAGCTTTGCTCAACTGAAACACGCACTATTAGCAGTAAATAAATGACACTTGACAAATTGTTTATTATGAAACGAAGTATTATTATTTACAAAATACAAGCAAGATTTATTCGTTCGGAATCGCGTGTCCTCTAGCACGAATGCACTGCCTAGCCCGTGACACCATTGCGTCGAAGGAGTCATGGATCATTCGTTGTTCTAACTTCTGCCGCGTTCTGAAATCTTGCATGCTCTAAGCACACCCACACTCTTTGATCTTTACTTAATCTTGGCATGTTCAGAATAAACTCAGAATGAAACACAACCAAACCATAACTCCATAAGACATAACATGCAACTCCCCAGAGACATCCAATATTAAGTATTTGATACGGCGTTTTTTGCATATTTTAGACACATCCAGAAATAAGCTACCGATTTTGAACATTAATATCTCCGTGAATTTTTAAGTAAAATACAACTGTCATATTTCAAAATCTAAGTTAGTCTTCCATCTATCTAATGAAAGTTATTTCAGTTTAATAGCTTCACTCGTTTAGAAGTTATTATGAATCAAACCGGAGTACTTTTTTTTGGGTCACCCGGTATATGTTATTTACCGGCTGGGAGGTCCGTCCGGTAGAGAAATATTTGCCCGAGGTCTCAAAAACGGCCCGAGGCCGCAGGCCGAGGGACGTTTTTGAGACCGAGGGCAAATATTTCTTTATCCGGACCGACCAAAAACGGTAAATAACATATTAATATTTTTATTATACAAGGTAAAAGACTTGAGTTACTTTAGTTCGGTAAAACTGCATTATTTGGATAAGGAAAGAAAAACAAACCAAAATACTTTAGTGTCAAATTCTGTATTAGTTTTCCATTTTCCAGTTAATAATGAAACAAAAATCTCGTAAAATTCCGCCCGCTGCTGCAGCCAATCAGGTTGCAGGAAAGACCAGGATTCCGCCCGCTCACGATACAAAAAAAACAACAATTATTTACAAATCGTATAATAGTCACGTGTCACGTTTGACAAGTCATAATCTAATTCCGATTATAGAGTTCCGATGTACGAGTTCCGATTATGAACTTTCTTGACATTAGCCCTTATAGCCTCGTTTCAGAAGTAAAATTATTTTGAATTTCCTACACAAAAACGAGGCTATAAGGGATAATTTTGATATGCATATAAAAGAATATTAAAGACTGTCACGATTTGCCTGGTTACTCAGCCACCACTAATTTGTTCAAGATATAGTATTAAAGAAATACCTAATGGTTTTCCGTGTTTGGATACTCTGATCCAAACACGCGGGATGTTGCGAGACTTGAGAAAAGCGTAAAAAACACGAGCCGCTAGGCGAGTGTTTTTAGCTTTTCGAAAGTCGAGCAACATCCCAAGTGTTTGGATCAGAGTATCCAAACACGGAAAACCATTAGGTATTTCTTTTATAAAATAACCACAGAGAAATATCACTAAAAGTTATTAATATAATTAGATCAACATTGCAATTCTCCCAAAAACCGTCAACTACCAATCAGTGGAGGTCTTTCATGTCCTGAGCTAATCGGCCAATCATGGATGGTTTCCTATTATGATTTATGATGCTGACGACAGCAACAGCCAAAAATATGTTTGAAGTGGTAAAAACATCAGGAAAACATGCTGAAAAAGATATTTCCAGATGTATTTAATCGGGAAAATATACCGTTTAACTTTATGTTGGATTGCTGCAGACGTAAAGTGATGTTGTCGGTTTGCCTAGCCTTTATATCCTACAACACAGAATCTTTTTTGTGGTTTTCTCTCACTGTCGAAGTGTTGTTCGGTGATTTTTTGTTGGCTACAAGAACAAAATGAATGGTTTCTTCGTGAATATCCTGCCCGACGAGGTAAAATAAACATTTTACACCTTTTCCATGTTCTCTTGGTGAACTATATCTATAAAAAGTGTTGTGCAAAGGGTTTTATTGAAACTTTCAATAAGGTAAACGTCGCCATCACAAATTATACGGGAATTCTCGTTCGCTTTAGCGTTGCTTTGTCCACTTTAAATACTTATAATTTCGGCCTATTTTTGCAAAATCAATTGTGAAAATTAACAGGGAAGATTGCTATATTTTATTTGTGGTTTTCTCTCACTGTCGAAGTGTTGTTCGGTGATTTTTTGTTGGCTACAAGAACAAAATGAATGGTTTCTTCGTGAATATCCTGTCCGACGAGAGGTAAAATAAACATAATTTTACACCTTTTCCATGTTCTCTTGGTGGACTATATCTTTAAAAGTGTTGTGTTTTGGGGTTTTATTGAAACTTTCAATAAGGTAAACGTCGTCCTCACAAATTAAATGGAAATTCTCGTTCAGTTTTTATAGCGTTGCTTTGTCCACTTTAAATACTTATAATTTCGGCCTATTTTTGCAAAATCTTGTGAAAATTAACAGGGAAGATTGCTATATTTTATTTATAGTAATATTGTGCATATGTATAGAATGTTAATAAATGTTTAAAAACGATGATGGGTCGGCATGATTTGCTTTTTGTGTGTACAAGATCGACCTCAAAATTCCCGTGTTGGATACTCTTATCCAAACACGGGTATTGACCAATCAAATTGCTTGTTGTGTACATGTTATTTTATAAACGGCAATCGTGGCCTTTCAGCTCCTTCTCGTTTCCCACCACGATTAGACATTAAATTGTCATTACGCTTTACTTATAACTCGTCCAAAAATAACCCACCAACATGAAAATAACAAATACTAATTCTAATCGAATAAATCGTTGAGCTTTCGCTTCGCTTTGATTTTGGATTCCGAATCAAAAATCAAAAAGTACGCTTAGCTGAGTAACCAGGCAGATCGTGACATAGCCCTTTAAATTGGCAATAAGGTCTATTGTCGGGAACACGTATGCTCATAACTGGTCATAATGAGATTCGGGTAAAATCCAACTCATTGAAGCATATCGAGCAATATAACATCGGCTGGGGCGACATTCTCTGGTTTTTGGACCTAAAGCATTTGAATGACCACAACACAAACAAGTCAGACATGTAGCTTATGCACTAGTCAATGTGAACCCCCAACCCCGATTAGCGGGGCATTGGGCATACAATTTGATCCCCGGTAGCCGGGGGATTAGACTGGATTGGCTCACCGTCGGTGTAACGTTTTTAGCAGTGGAAAACAGCTTTTTTATTCAGCAAGATACGTCTTTTATTATTGTTTCAGTGTTTATTTAAACCATAGAAAGGTTGCTTGAATAATTTTCAAGCTTGTATAGGCCTAAAATATTGTTTTTTATGGATTTTTGCATGCCATGTCAATGTGTTTTAATACGAACAAAAAGTGATTGTCAAATTCCCATATATAAATTTTTGCTAATTAGCCTATTTTTGTAAAATGGTACGATTGCAAAAGGTTTGTTTTGAGCTCTTTGCACAAAACACTCGGTCAACTCTTGTTTAATAGTTGATACTATCACTAGTGTAAATAGAGAATTGTGTAAAACTTTTTGATATTTATTTTATTTAAGAAATAGAAAACATTTTCCGTGTTTACATACAGTTATAGAAACACGAGTGGACGAGCCCGCAGGGCAAGTGTTTCCACGCTATTTCGAGTTCTCCCAAACTTTCACGAGTGTTTCTATAACTGTATGTAAACACGGAAAGATGTTTTCTATTTCTTTTATAAAATAACACTGAGGAAATAAGTAACAAGACTCTTTTATTAAAATGATGAAAATATACATTCTCCTTACTCACGCTAGACAACGTCGTCGGCAACTCAAATGAACATAAACGCTCTTAACTGTGAAGAAAAGCATCCAATCTTCTCGTTTTTCTTCTTGTTGGCTGTCACAAAACATATTTATCGACATTTTTGCTGTTTGTGAGCAAAGCTTCGTCTTACAGTCCATTTTATAAAAATGGCGGGAAAAAATCCATGTTTACATACAGTTTTATAAACATGGCTTTTAGCCAATCACCGCTTGCGTTTACGAAATGTTATTTTATAATGTATAATATGCAAATAACAAAATCCAGCGTTTTGATAAAACTCTAATATAAAATCTTCCACATGCGTCGTGCAACAAAGGGCCGGGCATTAGACCAACTAAAATGGCCTCGCATAGCGGGGTCGGGGGATTAGCTCTCATTAAAACAGCAAATGTATAATCCCTGCCTAATCCCCGGGGTTGTTCACATTGACTAGTGCACTATAGACAACTAGTTAGATGGTGCTGGGGTGTGTTAGGTAAAGAAATAAGAGTCGAGATTATGTACTCATTAAAATATCGTTATTTTTCCACAATAAAAATAAAGGACGTCCTATATTTTGAAGATTTTAGTATTATTTCTTGTTCTTTCGAGTGTGAATTTCTTTTATGTGAAGCTTGTTAATTGACAAACTGAAACCTAGTGGTTACTTTTTGGCCAAGTTTACGTTTCTTGACCAAATTTTTGAATGTCTAAAAATGACCGAATTTTACGCTATTTCTTACTCATTAATTAGAAACACATTATTTTGGCTTATTATTTTCCTATTTTAAGCTTATCTAGACAAGTTAAAAATGTTCGAAAATCGTCAAAAAGTTAAGGTTGCGCACATCCAATAATCGGTGTTTTTATGGCCATTACGCAACACTTTCAAAAAATTCCGACCATTTTAGGACAATTTTTTTAGTGCCAAATCTAACAATGGCCGCTTATGTACTGGTAGGGAAGAGTTAAACGGTTACACAAGTTTTGCTAGGGCTCCTGTGCAAGTAGGTTCGTAAACTACTTGATAATGCCGGTTTAAGGCCATAGTTCTTAAAGAAGGTCGGTGACCATAATTTTTTCCTTAATAATTCTTTTCTTCTACCACTTTTACATGTTATAACAGAAACTTAGAGAAAAAACATTTCTACAACTTACAATATTTTACATTTTTGATGAATGTTTCTTCAAATAACATGTCAAAGAATATGGGAAACGACCTTTCTTTATCATAAACCTTTTCATCCCCCTAAAATACCATGTTTTCTGGTATAAAATTACTAGTTGCGAAAAATAAAAAATTATCTTTGTCAAAAGGTTCAAGAAAAAGTTGTGCAATGCTGTTTTTACTCAACTCGTAAGTAAGAGGTGATCTGCGATATGCCATATCTTCTAAACAAGGTCGGTGACCCCAACTTTTTTTTTTGGTTTTAATATAAGTATGTCAATAACTTTACAGCAAATTTTCATTTCGGAAAGAATTACTGAGGAATTACCTTAACTTGTCGGTTTTGGCCAAAATGACTAAATTTACGCTAATTTCTGCTCATAATGCTTTCACGGCATTATTAATTAGGCTAAATTTTCATATTTTAAGCTTATTTCGAAAAGATAAAACTTGTAATATTTCTTATTATATTGTCTTGAGCTACTATTTGGTACTTTTTACTAATTTCCAGTCCTCGCGCGAAGTAGACTTGCTCAGTCTCCACGATAAGTCTCTCTCTTTGTCGTCCCACGATAATATCGTGGGACGACAAAGAGAGAGACTTGGAGCAAGTTTACGCACGAAGCAACTCGCTGCGAGCACTCGCAAGCTCGCTGCGAGTGTTATAGCCCTCGTGGCAGATAGTTGAAAATGTTGAACTATTTTTTACTCGCAGTAAACAACCAATCAAAACAAATTATGTCAACATTTCAAATCATTAGTAATTTATGGGGAAAACTGCACAGAGGAAATCATTACCCAACCTCGTTCCCAGGGTCTTACCTTCGCCCGCCCGCCCTCCCCCCCCCCCGTGCGCTGCGGCCCTGGGAACGAGGTTGATCATTACCGTGTCGGTGTGTATTTGCGTAGATATTGAAGGGGAAGAAATTACATAAATTAATCGAACTTTCACCTCGATTTTCTCGTAAATACCGATTTATTTGAGGTGCTATATCTGAAACACTCAGAAGAGTGCTTCATCAGGATATCCAAACACCTCGAGTTTGTTAAAAAAACGCGGCTATCGCTTCATCAGTCTTGAAAACCTTGCGAGTTATCGCAACAAGCTGCATGTGGTGGAAATACAGTGGAAACCATGCGAGTACACGCAGCGAGCTGCGAGTTGCTTCGTGCGAGGACTGGAAATCCGCCTTTAGGCTACCTGTGTATTCACTTTTCAAAACAAGTAAACATTACCAATTTAGAAGACAATCAATCAATCGTTTTTGATATTTATTAATAATTTCACGTAAATCTTTAAAAATGTTCAAAAAG
This sequence comes from Chrysogorgia sp. JL179-B06, assembly GCA_035772405.1. Lineage (NCBI taxonomy): Eukaryota > Metazoa > Cnidaria > Anthozoa > Scleralcyonacea > Chrysogorgiidae > Chrysogorgia > Chrysogorgia sp. JL179-B06. The sequence goes on along the minus strand of JAYKKM010000475.1, from coordinate 13,669,364 downwards.
GCCATTTTTGCCAAATTTTTGGATGTCAAAAAATGACTAAATATACGCTAGTTCTACGGCATAGTACGCTAAATTTGTAATATTTCTTATTATATTGTCTTGGGCTTCTGTTCAGTACTTTTTACTGGCTTAGGCTACTGTGAACCAATAGTTTTTGATATTTATTAATAATTTCACGTAAATCTTTAAAATGGGTTACGGTTGACCATTTCCGACCATTTTTAACTTGTCGAAATAAGCTTAAAATATGAAAATTTAGCCTAAATAATGCTGTAGACATTAATATCAGGAACTAGCGTAAATGTTGTCATTTTTTGACATCCAAAAATTTGGCCATGGGGTTAACCTTAACTTTTTGACGATTTTCGACCAATGAATCACGAATGTGCATGGTATTAGAGATTTTTCTGTGACTAACGTTTCGTCGTAAAATTTATAAAAAATCTCGGTTAAAATAGAAATGGATATGAACACTGAACTGTTGTCTGCGAACATATAGGAATATCATCTTTTGGTATGCCACTTTATCATACTTCTATATAATTAGTCCACTACACTGTAGGTGCACTGTACTGCACTGCGCTGAACTTCTTGGAAATAAAACGATATTCGTAAATATATCATATATATTCGTAGACTCGGGTTAGTTGGAACACGCATCGCCGTGTGTCCCATAACTTTACACTTTCTCAAGTTTGGGCGAAAAATGTTTGGGTGTCTAAAAGTGACGGAATTTTACGATATTATATGCTCCATGTTAAAGCACTGTAACTTCTTTTGAAGATTCTTGCTTCATTTGTTTTTGATATATCTCAGTTTGTTTAATATATATGCAAATGTCTGGAATTTCGTCAACATGCATGATGACTTACCGGAGAAGTTTGTATATCACTTTCATTCACAAACGAAATCCTTTAAAATCAAGAAGTTTCGTGTTGTAGGAGAAACATGCGTACATGTTATTCACACTTTAGTGTTTTCATTTCATGAAGGCAAAGATATATAACATTCTCTGATAAGTCATTGTGCATGTGTGACGAAATTCCATACATTTGCATATTAAACAAACTGAAATATATCAAAAACAAAACGAAGAAACGAAAATCTTCAAAAGAAGTTACTTTGTCATTTTAAAAGTTCTTCCAAATAAAACAAATTTTTTTTTGACGTTATAGGCACTTTAATGCTTTTGGCTAAATTTTCATATTTTAAGGAATTGCGAGGGCATTACATACATTGTTAATGCACTAGAATTCAAAGGTACAAAACGAACTAAACGTCCGCGTGACAAAACTCTTCAAAATATCAGAAAATTAATTTTTACTAGCAGCTTGTTTACTCATTGTTATTTATTCTCTTAGTTAAAAGTGCCTAACCTCTGGGGATTTTATATATTTGTAATCTTTGAATTCTCCTGAAAAATAATGTAATATATCTTGTCAGCCGAAAATTTCATCTTCATAGACTTTTTAATGTTAAAGTTGACGGAAGTGACGTCAAACAAGGAATCTGTAAAGAGGTTTTCACATAGACAGATTCCTGGGTTGACATCACTTTCGTCAACTTTAACTTCAACACTAGCTTGGTCAATAAGCTTTTAATAAACAACAAGACGCCTGCTCAGGCGTTCACTTGGGCTACTGATTTGGGGGCAAGGCATGCAAGCGAATATGAAGCAAGTTCGGACTTTCGTTTTATTGCCAATGAATCGCTGTTGGAAAAGTTTACCGAGACCTGTAAACCTGCAAACCATTGCAAAGATTCTCTCCAAGATGAGAGATCAATCATGAAGACGGAAAGAACAGCCAAGGACAAACATATTATTACTCGGGCCTCCCCCCCCCCTGGGGGGAGAGCACGACTCTTAGAAAGGGCTCTGTTTATTTATTTATTTTTGTCGCGAAATGGCAATTATTGCATCATTGTTGACTAAATTAGTAGACTAGTGAGCGAGACTATGAATGTGGGATTACTACACACGCGCAGTGAAGTTATCCCCAAAACAATTTTGCCCCCCGCAGTCGGTTTTAGGGAGGCTAATTATTGCATCATCCCGATCAACCTCTTACCCAGGCCACACCTTTGCGAAACTGAAAACACTGCGTATATTTCTGATTTATTTACTCATCTGATCTGACACCTTTCTTCGAGTGCTCTTCACTGAAAATCTTTGATGTGGCTGGCAAGTATCTTGATCTTATATACGCTCACAATCCAGATCGCTTTTGAAACGGGTTGGTCTACAATTTCGAGAACCTGTACTCGATCAAATTATATGTTTCCATACGCTTTTTGTCTACTAAATGTTTAATAATTTAATATGAGACTCAACATATGAATGCTTGCATATGAATGCTGTATGGAAATATGTTAACTGTTCTGAGGTAACTGTAATATTTTTATAAGCTTTGTTGCCTGTATTGTTTATTGTTATGTAATTATACAAAATAAAGTCGATGCTACAGTTTATTGTTTCATATTATACCAAGTAGAAGTACTATTATTAAAGTATGCAATGTTGCTATATATCGAATTAATTACCCTGTTTCACTTGATATTGTACCAGTAAGCTTAAATGGGGCTCCAAAATGTTCTGGGTTATCAGTAAGTTTGTATCGATTGTTCATACATGTATTATTATACACAAATGCTTACAAATGAACACACAGTATATAAATCTCTGACACCCATACCAACTATCAAGATCAAGGAGTAAAGAGTTTGTTGTTGTTTGACCTTGCTACTGCCAGCTAAATGCATGGTTTGATTTACTGCCATGCCTTATACACTGAGAAAAAGATTAACTGATTTAATGCTTGCTCAAACTGAACCTGTTTGCCGGACTGACCATATGAATTCTTATTACATGAGCACAGGCCAGCTCGCTTGCCAGGCTGACCCTGTTGACTAGAACTGGATTAGGTCAGCAAACAGGATGGCTCATTTGGTGGGGCAGACTTCTCAGTAAGCCAGCTTGGATACTGAGCCAACTCACCTTCATATAATCAAAGCCATTGGCCAACACTATGTTATGGGTTTGTAATGATGGAAAATTTAACCACCCCTGCACTGACAGCTGTATCATTACATGTACCATTGTACCTACAACTATAGATTTGTGTATATTGAATTCAAATCACTGAATTTGCCTACAATATATGTCTTTCAACAAGCCACAACCTCAAGTAGCCCGAGTTAACGCCTAGCGGGCGTCTTGTTAATTATACTAATATCTGTGTTGACATTTATCCCCATTAATCATGAAATATTGTGTTTTTGTCCGATTTAAATCAATTCTATATCGAAATGATCACTTGAATCTGGAGTATCGAACGCTGTAGGTTTCGTCTACTTAAAATGTGAAGATCAGATGTTATATGAGAAAATGCGTATTAGCGATTAAAGCGAGACTCGTCTCTAAAATCAAAGGACATGGCTTCAAGATCTATTCGTTGTTTACCCGATGATTTAATGCTCTTATGTCCATTAAACCGATGTAATTTCGTAACAGATATGTTTCGTATACCTTGCCGTTGTTTTTTATATAAATTTTGACACACGAAGACCTTCAATCGAACAGATATTAGAAAAAATAACATTGCCGCGTCGGGTATTATATCACATAATCACAACAGCATCAGCATGTTTTATAGTGCCTGTCACTTCATTTATCACTTCATCAATGTTCTTCATTCTTCCATTTACAGCAATTGAGCAACATATTTCAGTACAATTTAGTAGCACATTTAAACAGTTTGATCGATTCAATAAAACATGTAAACATAGATTTGATCGAGTACACATCAGCGTACGATAATAATGGAGACGGCGGAACAACCTCTTTCGAAATCGCTCATCTTTTACTTTTAGTGTAGGTCTACCGCTATCGGTGTCTGAGGGTTACTCCCGATATAAAAACACGAACCTACAATATCCTTCTACGCTTCAATTCTTTTTCTCTCATGCAACACAAACCGCACCCATTTTTTCTCAGCCACCAATCCACCATATTGCATAACACTTTATATCTCGTATTCAATCAGTTTTTCTTTTTGTTCCTACTGTGTTATTCATGTTTACTACACTACAACCGTGTTGGTAATACAACGCCAGTGGAGGTCTAACTACCTATTTTTTATACAAAACACGAACCTACAATATCCTTCTACGCTTCAATTCTTTTTCTCTCATGCAACACAAACCGCACCCATTTTTTCTCAGCCACCAATCCACCATATTGCATAACACTTATCTCGTATTCAATCAGTTTTTCTTTTTGTTCCTACTGTGTTATTCATATTTACTACACTACAACCGTGTTGGTAATACAACGCCAGTGGAGGTCTAACTACCTATTTTTTATACAAAACACAAAGTGTGAGCATGTTTATTATTAATATACTTGCCAGCCACATTCCTTATCAATCTTATCACAAATTTGCTAGAGTCTTGAAGTTGATCAATGGCAATGGCGACCAAAGAAGCGTGGATGAATATAAGGTCAGCGCTCGTTTCCATCACTGAAACAGTCATGACGTCATGAGAATAAACACTGAAACAGTCATGACGTCATGAGAATAAAGAAAACGAAATACTGCCATTTGCAAGCGACCGTTAAGCGTGCGATTTTTTTCATGTTTGTTTACGTTTGAAAGTTGGACGTTTCACACGAAAACGTTGAACGTTTAAAAACAAATAAATCAACTTGCGGCGTCAGTTCAAAGAAACCTGTCAAAATGACGCCGCAAGTTGATTGATTTGTTTTTAAACGTTCAACGTTTTCGTGTGAAACGTCCAACTTTCAAACGTAAACAAACATGAAAAAAATCGCTCGCTTAACGGTCGCTTGCAAATGGCAGTAAGATCACGTCAGTTTGATAGATGGGAATTGGTTGCATTTTGTTGACCAGAAAAATAAAAAAAATAATACAGAAGTGCAGCCCGTTTTAAGACTTGGTGCTACCCCCCACAGGGGGTAGCCCAAGAAATTATTGCCGGGATATCAAGAATTATCCAGACCGAGGTCAATGTTATCTGCCAAAGCCGGATAACATTCACACCTCTGTGAATGTTTGAATAATTCTTGTTATTATAATCTTGCAATTTGATTGGCTCCTCCAATTTGATGGGGTTTTATAAAGAAACCCCGAACTGACTAAGTGTTTGGCTATATAATAAAACAATTATACAATTCGCTCTCGTCGTATATGAACTAATAGGGAATTTACGAAAGTGAAGACGCCGACGACATTCTCAACACCATAAAACATAATATTCCAAACCTCGTAGCAGATCGTTACCATTGTAGACCACTTTCAAGTTATGTTTTCAGACACTTTTGAAGCTTGACAGTTTGCATACTGATTTCAGTTAGTGTGCAGGGTAAATTTAACTAAAGTCTCGAAGCGGGTGACGTCGTCCACAGAACACGAAAATACTGTACATGACATGACGTCCTCTTTAGCAGGAGGACGTCGTTGAAAATTCTCTTGGGAATAAAAATTAAACTTGGCCTTTGCTCGGGATAAAAAATTGCTTTGTTAAGAGACGACGTCGTCGCCCGCGTCGTGTTTTCGTAAACTCCTTAAAATAGCAAACTGGGCGCTTTGCGCCTCGTTGGCTATGAGATCATATACGACGAGAGAGAATGGTATAATTGTAAATTATCATGTGTAAGTCGAATCCAATAATTGTTTTATTATACAATTATCAATGTAGAAGCCTTTAGGGAGTTTAGGAAGTAAGCCACGCAAAGACAATTACGTCACATACAGACAATTTTTGTTATTATATATTGTAGTTACTACGTGCATTTTGATTGGCTAAGAGCTTACGGTTAAATATTGCAATCACGCAAGAATCACGCAACCAACAGATAACTCTGTTATCTGCTAGCAGATAACTAAGTTATGTGTAAGTTGCGCCCGCGATGAGTAATATTACAGGGAGCGAAGTAATTTTTCGAGGTTCAAAAATAAAGTTTTTCATACATGAGTACTATATTTTTTCTCCTAAAATATATAATAAAACAATTATTGAATTCGGTTTTCGTGATATCCTGATTTATCAAGGTCTCGGTAAGTGTTATCAGTCTCAGCCTTCGGCTTCGACTGATAACACTTACCTCGACCTTGATAAATCCGGATATCACGAAAACCTCATCCAATAATTGTTAAATATTTTGTAGGTGGCAAGACATCAAGAATTATCTGTAGGTTTTCTAGCCAATCACAATCGAGATTGTATGAGTATTGTATAATAATATATATTGGCTTACTTTTCATATTCTAAGCTTATTTTGTCAGTTTAACTATGGTGGAAAAATCGGTCAAATTTTAAAATTAATCAAATTTTTACATGTCTAAAAATCACCGATCTTACACCATTTTATTCTTTACAGCAGTTATTTCATGTTTGAGTCGGTTTTCTTCGATGTATCGCGGGAATGGCGGGATGTATATACCATACAACCCTATGAATACTAATTAGATAAGAAATGAAGAAAAAACTAGGAAAATATTTGTCCAAAGTGGAAAAGTGGAAAAATGGACAAAACATTGTTAGAAAACCTCCTCAATCATGTAATAAGTCAGTTAATTACCTCGAACGTCGGGATGTATGCGATATACAGCCCTCGAACGCTACGTGTCCTCGGGGTTGTATATTGCATACATCCATGTTCTCGGTAATTAACTCTTAAATATTGGTAAAAAAATCACCAAAAAGTTAACCCAAAATATTAAATTACCCTGAATATTTTTCCAAACGCGTACTACGTAATTAATTGGTCTTGAACAGTGTTATTTCCTAAAGTATATAACTGTTAATTTTACACCAAAAATCCACCATCAACAGGAAGAGTTACACCATGAATCATGCTTGCTTTATCACTCAGTAAAAAAATGATGGCATTTACAACTTCATGAACTTCTATAAGTAAAAAATGGAAATTTGTTTTTATCTTCCAGTATATTACCATAAATATACAACTTAGTGCCCCCCGGCAATTGGGCAAATAAGTATGTCCCAATAAGTGCCCCCCCTGACGAATACAAACAAGCACCACCCCCTGACAAATACAAACAAGAAATAAGAACCCCCTGATGAATACACCCTGTTCATATAAGCACCTCTTGGGGTACCTTTAAGTTTTAATGCCAAATATATAAAGCAGCAATACACATTTTTACATAGGACAAAGTGATTGACGCAAGTCTTTACTCTTTGCAATGACATTCTCTTGAATTTTTTTTAAATTCTTGATTTTTTAGTGTTGATTAATAATAGGAAAATATATTGCTGAAATTCCCTTGGCTTCTCTTGACAAAATGCTGTTCTTGTAAATAATGGCCCTGTTCAAAATTAGCACCCCTCCAATTTCAACAGTCTAAGGGAACATAGAATTAAAGTTAGGATTAGGGTTAAGATTAGGGTCCTAACCTCTCTTAATTTACTTTTAATTTGAGAAGATATCAAATAATTTCCCAATGCAATCAGGTGATAAATCAGACATAGTTTGACGCTACTCTGGCTTTAAAAAGTTTTTTGAACGTAACTTTAAAAGTTACTGTCCATGACCCGTTTCGACACTCCAATCTATTGTCTTCATCAAGGGTGCAGATCGTTGTAAAGTTAGGATCCCTTTTTACACCCTCATAGAACCAATGATGACGTTATCTATTAACGAGATGCAAATAAGCTTCTGGTAATAAACCACCGTCGTCACGATTCAATGGGGTGTGGGCGCTATTGATATGCCAAGCCCCCAGACAACATCTCTGATGTTACCGCGGATTAGTGGTAATAATTTTTGAATTTTCCCACGCAATCTCATTAAACTGACGTTTAGTCTGACCCTACTCTTGATCACAGTCATTGCACGCAATACGATCCTTAGGTTTCGCAAAAATATGACCCAACGTCAAGAAAGGTTTTTGAGTAACTTTTACGTTGAAACTACCTAAGATTCTTTTAATTGGTTCCGTAATCTCTTGAATATATACGGAACAACCGCAAAACCCATCACCAAACTTTCGTTCTCAGAGTTTGTACATGGTGGAGTAACTGCAGGTTTTAAACAGTTTTTTAGAAAATCATTAGGATAGTTATTTGCCTTTAAAGCGTCGAATACATGTTTTCGCTCACTTTCTCTTGAATCGAAACTAGAAACTTGAGCTCGTAAAAACAAAGTTCTAGGAACGGACTTCTTATGGCATATGGGGTGGTGAGAATCAAATGAAAGATATTTGTCAGTGTGTGTTGGTTTTCGGTATACATCAGTTTCTAATTTCCCTAATTATCAACAATCATTCTTTTCACGTTCTACTGTGAATTGAATTGCAATGACTATGATCAGGAGTACATCGGTCAGACTAAACGTCAGTTTCATACGCGTTTAAAAGAACACCAAAAGGCTGTTTTCTTTTCAAAAAAGGAAAATTCTGCTCTGTCGGAGCACGCGTGCGTAACCTACTGTACCATGAGATTGCGTAGGAAAATTCCAAAATTATTACCACTAATCCGTGGTACCATCTTTGCATCTTGTTAATAACGTCTTAATCGGTTCTATGAAGGTATAAATAGGGATCCTAACTTTACAACGATCACCCCTGATGAAGCCACTTTGGAGTGTCGACGTTGGGTCATGGACAGTAACTTTTAAAGTTACGTTCAAAAAACTTTTTAAAGCCAGAGTACTATGTTTGAGAAGATATGTAACTTAAGGATGATACTTAATTCAAAGGGGAGCAACTTAAGGATGATACTTTATTCATGATCCTTATGAAAGAGGGAAGAATACAAGAGAAAGATTCACAACAAAAGCAGGAAAAGAAGAATTTTATCTTCTTAATTCCTACTTTTAGAGACGAAAGATGATAAGGATCATGAAGATAAATAAAAAATGAAAAGGAGACCAAAAATAAGTACAAACCTGAAAATCGTCCCAATGGTATTCTATCCAGCATTCCTTTAGCTTTTCCAGGATCTGACCAGCCATACCTGCCCATCTTAGTCATAACAACAGTAGGATTGACAGTGTTCACCCTAATCTAAAACAAAATTATTAATATTTAATATTCATGATGAGAATTGGTAAGTGAAGTGAATAATTGAAATAAAGGACAGTTAGTGTAGTTTTATCCATTTATACCTCAGGAGTGATCAGTACCTAACTTCTCCTAATAATATCAATGGTTAACCAAGTATAGAGGTAATGAGAATAAAGGAAATGATCACCAAAGATAAACAGACATGTTTTTAAAACTTCTCCCAACTACAGTAGTACTATAAGAAATTCTTGTAGACAAAATAATGAGAATTTGTAGGCTGATACTTGGGATTAAAACTTACGTTGTGTGGTCCCAACTCCAAAGCCATTACTTTGCTCATCATGTCTAATGCGGCTTTTGTACAACCTAAAAATTAAATAAAAACAAAATACTTTGTACATTAATCCATAACTAGAAAGCATATTAGAGCAAAGTAACACTAGTGCTAGGTGTTCAACTCTATATAGCCACCGATTACAGATATAACCGTTAATTATGCCTCAGTATGATCAACATACAAATTCTCCTTATTGGTCTCCAAACATTTCTTAATTATAGTACTAGTTGGGAGAAGTTGTTAGTTTAAAAACTTTAAAGTTTAAAAAGTTTAAAAACATGTCAGTTTGTGCTGTTCTGATTAAATATCTCTGATGCTTATTAAAGAAATAGTTCACAAGACATAGTCTTACAGTAAACTGTGTGATCTTTCAGAGCAGCTTGTGATGCTTGACTTGAAATGTTCACAATTGCTCCACCATTCCCATGCAATATCATTCTTTTTGCAACAATCTTCATAGTGGAAATTAAAATATATGTATTTAAAAATATCATAATATTCACAAATATGTATGTATATTATCACTATTTAAATTAAAGTAAATGTTTGAACCTAGGAGTATCATTACAAGTGCGAAGTTGATCGTCCAGGTTGTTGTACCCACCAACAAACAATAGACACACCAATGAACAATAGACCCTGACCAATTAACAATGTAGGTATGTCATGACGCAACACGTACCACTCACTATATTAATATTATGACACAAACAAACAACAGGTCGTAACAAACCAGACATGTATATATATACCTGTATAGGCAAACCTGACAAACACGCTTTAATGTACTTGACTCTGAAGAGTACTGACATTTTGACGACCTCAGCAGTGGTTTTTCTCAAGATTACAACAACCATGCAAAATATAGTTTTTCACAAGACTACAACCTGGACGATCATCTTCACACTTCTACTATTCAAATCATTGATCAACTTACTTGTGAAACAAACAATGCTGCTTTGACATTGACATTAAACAATCTGAATAGATATTAATAGAAGACAATTATCATGTTGTTCATGACACGACTCTTGTACTATACTTTTCTGTACTTTTCTATGCTGTATCATATTATATTATATCATACTGTACAGTACTGCACTGCACTGTACTGTACTGATCTAAAATTTGGATGGTCAACTATTTTCTCTTTAATTTGTGCATTAAAAAGTACCACTCTGATCAGTGGTCAGAGCACTGCACTAGCATCGCAGGGTCAACTCCAGCCGGAAAGCCTCTAAGTTGCATTTTTCGCAACTGGTCCTGGTTTGGTCTTAAAATGTATATATTCCAACACTCGAAATTTTCCTTCACCATAATGCTTAGAGCCTATATATATATATATATATATCACTGCCTGAAGATTCTTTTACAGATGAAACAAGTTGTAGCAGACCAGTTTTGAGGTAAGCGAAAATCTATTATTTGCTCTAACTATATGTTGTTGAGCACTCTTTGCATCGTAGACCAAAACCTACACGTATATATATATATATATATATATATATATATATATATATATATATATATATATATATATATATATATATATATATATATATATATATATATATATATATATATATACATATATATATATATATATATATTATATATATCATATTATATGTCAGTCACTAAATTATATCAGTAATACTTGTACGGAATGCTTGTTATGTATGTATTACATGACATTGTACTCAGAGGCATACGGGAAGAGGGGTCATGGGGTCCATGGACCCCCAGTCAGCATTCCTTCCAGGCCCAGTCGGTGCATTTCTGGTCAATTCAGTTGGGTCATTTTGGGAAGAAGAAGAGGAGTTGGAGAAGGAACTATGAGAAAAGAAGGAACTATGAGAAAAGAAAGAAGTATAGTCTCATTTCCTTCTTGTTTAATGTTTAAATTAATTGTCTATAATGACTGAGTATGTGGAATGCCATATGAATAATATTGTATTCATAGTTGTGTCACACTCTGAATATTTTTGCTGTTAAAATATTAAATGTATACAGTATACCTCAAGAAAGTTGAAGAACTTGAATACTACTCTTATGCACAAATTTTGCTCAAATCCAGTAATTTCCCCCACACAGGGGCAAGATTTTTCAGTCTATTATGCTTTAATATGTTTAATACATTTACACTAGTCTATAATCTCCATGAAAAATAATGAACCAATATGTACCAGACAACTATTGAAAATCTTTATTAAAACATGTGAATTGAGATATGAGACAGACACTTTAATAGTCCCACATAATTCAGACTTAAGCCAATGCAATTGTTCCACGATGAAAAGCCATTAAACAAAACCTGGTTGTGGTGGCAGTTGAATTAGTGTACGATATTGTATTATTTCTTGGTTTCCTGATTCAATTAGTTCCTCAGCAGTTAATTGTTGAAAAATATTAGCACTAATTGATTCAGATATGACAAAGATGTCTGGTAGAAGTAAAACAACGGTTTGAGGAGTTCCAAGTGAGTGGTTCGTAGTCATGCTGTATCCTGAGCCAACTTTTGTTTTGGCACACTTGGACCCAGACCATCCGATGGGTGGGGGCCTAGGGCGGGGGGCAACTTGGTCAAAATTTGGTGGACCCCCAGGTCTTCCCAAACCAATACGCCCCTGATTGTACTTACAATTCAAAATTTTCAGGAGTAATATCCAAAAATGGTTGTAGCCTAGCAACTGCAGCATTATTAACTAACAAATGAATGTCTCCAAGCGATGATACAACTTGCTTTGTTGCTTCCAAATCATTTAGATCTACACAAACGGTCTTGATCAACGGCAACTAAAATATTGAATAGAATCTAGAATGGATCAATATCAGCTGTATATACCTGTAACTGATGCGCAAAGAAAATTCCCAGGTTGAACATCTTGGCAAGATCTTGCAAGATCTTGCAAGATCTTGCCAATTGATCCTGCCAAGATCCAGATCATGCCAAGATCTTAACAAGATCTTCCCAAGATGAATAAATCTTGAAATAATAGCCAACCATCTTGGTGAGAATCTTACAAGATCTTGTCTAGATCTTGCCAAGATTCTGAAAACTATTTTTGCACAAAAAATTAATGATCAGGTGACAGATAAAAATAGCTATAGGCAATTGTGATATTATGCCTTCTTTTTTCACTCAAAGGTCCTGGGCAAGGGGTTATTGCGTATACGTACATCTAGTAATTAATTCAAGGTACACTCCAGTCTCGCAATTGAGGTGACCGTGAGGTACTAGGTCTGAGTCGTCTTCTGGACGATCTTTTTTAGTATCCGCGAGAGGTTGGAACTTGGACTAAATGAGAGATTGTTACGATCCACTGACCTCTATATATAACTGGACTACGTGCTCTCGCCAAAAAGTGGCTGAAAAATGATGGCGTCAGCAGAGGTTATTTTTTTCATAGTAGCGACCACTGACCTGTATTTACAACAATCTGTTGGCGAATTATTAAGCGGCAAATGTTTTTACTTTGAAAAATTAAATACAAATATACAGTATTTTTCTCGTTTTATGCTTTTAAGGTGGTTTTTAAAGCAACGCTTTTTGACCAGATGACATTTGACATTATCAATACAAAATAAACGAGTTTGAAATTTGCAATTCGTGATATAATTTGTGTTTTAATGTTTACTGGGTTATGTTTATCATGCTTCAGCCTGACAGCCACTCTTGACCGCTCTTCGGCCGGATTACTTTTTAAAAAACAGTAAACACGTATCCAATATCTATTCAGCATTCTTTTTTCTGTAAAAAGTTTCTATAGATAAACAACCTTCAAGAACAAAAGCAACAAGTTCGCACTTTATATCTCACCTGAGGATAAAAGTTTAAAAAGAGATTAAATGTCATACAACCGAAAATAGTTTCATACGTCCTCCGAGTGTTGACAACTGGTGTTGACGGCTTTTAGAATTTATTGGAAAGTTATCTGGTCATAAAGAACATCTCCACTTTCAAGGTTTTTTGTCCAGTCTCGTTTTTGAAGAGAGAAAATGCCGTTTGTATCACGACACGGGAAAAAGCTGACGCCATAGTTATCGTTAAAACAAATTTGATTGGTCGTTGGACAAACTTGCGTCAACAATCCAATGACCAGTGGTCGCTACTATGAAAAAAATAACCTCTGCTTACGCCATCATTTTTCGGTCACCTGCCGTGAGTCATTTGCAACGAGAGCACGCAGTCCAGTTATATATAGAGGTCAGTGTTACGATCGGACATGCCTGCACAGGGAGTTCTAACTCGGTCCGCCTACATGTTTATCAGTATTCAGTAATAACTAGTATCGGAACATCTATACAAAACAGCAACCACTGACCGGTTCCTGATCTTCACTAGTTATTTACTGAATACTGATAAACATGCAGGCGGACCGAGTTATCAGTTTTTCCCCGGCTGTATTTTCTAAAAGGATCGTCCAGAAGACGACTCAGACCTAGTACCTCACGGTCACCTCAACTGCGAGAATATATTCAATATTTGTTTCTACTTTCTGCTAAACTGTTTACTTCTTTCTGCAATGAATCCAAATCCGACTGCGTCCTGGACAACGCGATAACTTCAGCTCCACATTCAAGCAATTTCTTGGCTGTATCACGGCCTATACCTAAAAACAAAAATAGTAAAATAGCGACTGACCCGTCGACGACGACGAGGTGATCTCGTACGCTAGCTTCCTTATTTCTCCGTCAATTTGAAATAAATGAATGTCTATCGCGAGAAGGGGCATATTAATATTATTAAAATTTACCTTTCCCTGCTCCTGTAACTAAAGCTTTTTTCCCACCAAAACTGATCTCCATTTTTAGACAGCTTCAGATCTAGCTCGGTTGAAGATAACGAGAGCATGGGTCGAGTTTGGTTACAAATTTGAAAACTTTATTTTTCAGAAAATATAATCAAGGAAAGAAAATCTTGAATTATGTATCTTCTTTGTTTTAGTTATTTCTCCCATATTATTTATTTATTTACATTGTTTGATATCATAATTTGAACCTGTCTCCCACAACAGCTGGTTTAAAGATGGCTCCTCATTTTTCATGTTAAAGATGGCTCCATTTTCAATATATTCCTTAGGTATTTCCGAAATTCCAACAAAAAGTAACATTTCCGACAAATTAGCGATTTGACGACAAGTGGTGAAATAAGTCTTACTCGGAGTATCACTAGACAGCAACTTGAATTTTAATGATCATATTGATACATTATGCAAGAAAGTGTCGCAAAGGATTGGCGTTTTGAAGAATATCAAGAAGAATCTTCCTATTAAAGAACGAATACTGTTCTTTAATTCAATGATCAAGCCCGTTATGCTATATGGTAGTCCAGTTTGGGACTCCTGCTCACGTGAAAACATTGATGAAATCTCTAAGTTACAGAAAAGAGTTGCCCGTGTAATTTTGGAAGCAGATAGTCGTGAAAATAGCGACTCTCTTTTTAAACAACTGAACTGGTTGACAATCAGTACGAATTTGAAATTAGGAAATGCTGTTTAATTTACAAGATAATTAATGGCCTAACTCCCAATTATATAAATAATATTCTCGTAAGGAATGCTGACACTCACTCAAGATCCACTAGACATTGTTATGTCAACTTAGTTTGTCCTATAGATTTAAGAGAGACTCTGAAGGAGGTAGAACTTTTCAGGTCTCAGGGACAAAATTATGGAATACGATACCGATTGACATCAGGAAAAAGGAATCTTATAACTCTTTTTATAGAGCAATTCGTACTCATTATTATATTAGATAGAGCTCCTTTGTTCTACATATAGATATATATGTTATTGTTATATATCTATTTTTACCATCTTATCTTACTTTTTATAGTTTTTATATGTAATTTATATTTTGTATACTTAATTGAGGGCCACGCGTTTATCAGTGCAAACTGTTGAGTGTAACCCTCTTGAAATAAAGTTGTCTATCTATCTATCTATCTATCTATCTATGAAGGAGCATAACTGCATAACAAATTGTCAATGTAGTTTGAGGCCCTGTTTACATGAAGCGGATTGACAGTCCAATCGGATCGAAAAACGCGGATGAAGTCAATCCGGGCACATGTTTACATGAATCCGTTTGGCAGCAATGTGTACTTTTTGAGGCGCGTAAATTTTACGCATGCAATACTTCTGGTCAGCAGTCATCAACAACTAATGGACGAAGTACTTCATGAAATAAGTATCGAACTATCTCTCGACACGATGCAATGATATGGAATTTAAAAACTGCCTGATATCGAAGATGCACAAATGTATGATGTATGAATATGGTCAAATAACTCTCACTTGTGCAATGTATAATATGGTCAAATAACTCTCACTTTCGGCGCCAAAACTGGGGGGCTTAGCCCCCCTTTTTTCCGCTTTTACAAAGTTGTGGGGCTTTAGTCCCCCCCCCCCCCCTGCTTCCGCCGCCTATGATCGATCGGCGTCATTTGATTTCCATGCGATCTTTCAAGCATTTGGGATTGGGAAACTGAAAAATACTGTCGAAGATCGCTGTAGTCGAATCACTTGATCGCATGAAATTCAAAATAAGATAAATAAAACGATAACAAATTATAACTTTTATTTTAAGTATTTAGAACTTTAGGTGTGGACATAGATTAGTTTGTTTACAGCAGCCAGTCGGCTATAGTATTTCGAACATAGTGAGCCCCTAGGATCCGCGGGCCCCTGGCGGTTGCCCAGTTGCTCTGTGGTCAGTTGAACCATTTTTATTCGAACTGATGAATGCCCAAGATGAATGCCAAAATTTTTGTAAAATTATTATAGCATCAACCCAAGTCAGTTTTAAGGTTGGGATTTGGGTTAGGATTAGGGTTGGTTTGTATTTCGGTTATTCATATATCGAGAAAGCGCCAAATATTTCAAAACGTCATTACGTGATCAATGGATCTTCCTCCGGTTTGAAAACACTAATTAAACATTAATTTCTTTTGTTTTTGGTTCATGAATTATTAATGAGTTTGAGAATATATTTTAATACCCCTAATTTATATTATATTTATTAATTTATTAATAAGCTATTAATGGCGAAAAAATATCAAAGGTATTTTGTAGATATATTAATTATAAATATAAAAAAGCTTGTGTGTGGTTTGGCTTGACCAAACCACAGTATATTTTACATTACATAATACAACACATACAAATAATTTGTTGATATGTTCAACAAACCTGTCTGTATCAAAGGTAATCTTTTATTTTGCATATGGTCTCATTTATTTACAATTTATATACAATAAATATAATCCCCGGGGTTGGGGGGCGGGGGTTCACATTGACTAGTGCATTATAGACAACTAGTCAGATGGTGCTGTGGGGTGTGTTCGGTAAAGAAATAATTAAGAGTCGAGATTATGTACTCATTATTAAAATGTCGTTATTTTTCCACAATAAAAATAAAGGACGTCCTATATTTTGAAGATTTTAGTATTATTTCTTGTTCTTTTGAGTGTGAATTTCTTTTATGTGAAGCTTGTTAATTGACAAACTGAAACCTAGTGGTTACTTTTTTACCTGCCCAGTCAAAATGGGTCGTAGAAGACCCGCAAAGTCGTCAATCGAAAAACACGGCACACGGTAACGCAAGATTAAAAATTGAAATTCGACAAGCGCCAGGAACATGAGATCCACGCACACGCCAAGTTTGATTTGATTTCATAAACAACTCTGCGATTGGTGGCATTTTGAGTTTTCAAGATGCTACGCGGGCGTACAGGATGGCCTTTTCTAGAAAAATGGAAATTTTTCAACCTGATTTATGATAATTAATGCTAATTTATATTAACATAATGTGTTTTGTTCGGGAAATTTAGAAGCACAAGTAAAAGCCGGTTTGTTGGGCTTTCAGAAAATGTATAGCTTTCGCAACAGTTATGGTTATTTCAAGAGATATCAATGGAACAAAGAGGTGGTTCAATTTTCGATGTTTTCAGCCTGTCAGGAAAGAGTTAAGCTTATCTCGACAAGTTAAAAATGTTCGAAAATCGTCAAAAAGTTAAGGTTGCGCACATCCAATAATCGGTGTTTTTATGGCCATTATGCAACACTTTCAAAAAATTCCGACCATTTAGGACAATTTAGTGCCAAATCTAACAGTGGCCGCTTATGTACTGGTAGGGAAGAGTTAAGGGACTAAATCAATTTTTTTTCCGAGAACGGTTACACAAGTTTAGCTAGGGCTCCTGTGCAAGTAGGTTCGTAAACTACTAAAAAATTATTTTAAAAAAAATTATCAGCCTTAAAAAAAATTATAGCCTTAAGGCCATAGTTCTTAAAGAAGGTCGGTGACCATAATTTTTTCCTTAATAATTTTTTTTCTTCTACCACTTTTACATGTTATAACAGAAACTTAGAGAAAAAACATTTCTACAACTTACAATATTTTACATTTTTGATGAATGTTTCTTCAAATAACATGTCAAAGAATATGGGAAACGACCTTTCTTTATCATAATAAACCTGTTAGATGTTTCTTTCCCCCTAAAATACCATGTTTTCTGGTATAAAAATTACTAGTTGCGAAAAATAAAAAATTATCTGTCAAAAGGTTCAAGAAAAAGTTGTGCAATGCTGTTTTTACTCAACTCGTAAGTAAGATAAGAGGTGATCTGCGATATGCCATATCTTCTAAACAAGGTCGGTGACCCCAACTTTTTTTTTTGGTTTTAATATAAGTATGTCAATAACTTTAAGACTGGGAAGTTTCAGCAAATTTTCAGACGACATTCAACCAATAGTTTTTGATATTTAATAATAGTTTCACGTAAATCTTTAAAAATGGGTTACGGTTGACCATTTCCGACAATTTTTAACTTGTCGAAATAAGCTTAAAATATGAAAATTTAGCCTAAATAATGCTGTAGATATTAATATCAGGACTAGCGTAAATTTTGTCATTTTTTGACATCCAAAAATTTGGCCAAAAAGTATAAGGGGTTAACCTTAACTTTTTGACGATTTTCGACCTATGAATCACGAATGTGCATGGTATTAGAGATTTTTCTGTGACTAACGTTTCGTCGTAAAATTTATAAAAAATCTCGGTTAAAATAGAAATGGATATGAACACTGAACTGCTGTCTGCGAACATATAGGAATATCATCTTTTGGTATGCCACTTTCTCATACTTCTAGGTAATTGATATTTCTGTAATATATTTTAGGTATACAGGGTTCCAATTGATAACAGTAGATTAATTGTAATCACTGAATGGATTACCCTGTCAAAATAAAGGTTTTCTATCTATCTACTTCTATAATTAGTCCACTACACTGTAGGTGTACTGTACTGCACTGCACTGCGCGGAACTTGGAAACTTGGAAATAAAACGATATTCGTAAATATATCACATATATTCGTAGACTCAGGTTAGTTGGAACACGCATCATCGTGTGTCCTATAACTTTACACTTTCTCAAGTTTGGGCGAAAAATGTTTGGGTGTCTAAAAGTGACGGAATTTTACGATATTATATGCTCCATGTTAAAGCACTGTAACTTCTTTTGAAGATTTTTGCTTCATTTGTTTTTGATATATTTCAGTTTGTTTAATATGCAAATGTATGGAATTTCGTCAAACATGCATAATGACTTACCGGAGAAGTTTGTATATCACTTTCATTCACAAACGAAATCCTTTAAAATCAAGAAGTTTGGTGTTGTAGGAGAAACATGCGTACATGTTATTCACACTTTAGTGTTTTCATTTCATGAAGGCAAAGATATATAACATTCTCTGATAAGTCATCATGCATGTGTGACGAAATTCCACACATTTGCATATTAAACAAACTGAAATATATCAAAAACAAAGCGAAGAAACAAAAATCTTCAAAAGAAGTTACTTTATCATTTTAAAAGTTCTTCCAAATAAAACAAATTTTTTTTTGACGTTATAGGCACTTTAATGCTTTTGGCTAAATTTTCATATTTTAAGGAATTGCGAGGGCATTACATACATTGTTAATGCACTAGAATTCAAAGGTACAAAACGAAAACGTCCGCGTGACAAAACTCTTCAAAATATCAGAAAATTAATTTTTACTAGCAGCTTGTTTACTCATTGTTATTTATTCTCTTAGTTAAAAGTGCCTAACCTCTGGGGATTTTATATATTTGTAATCTTTGAATTCTCCTGAAAAAGAATGTAATATATCTTGTAAGCCGAAAATTTCATCTTCATAGACTTTTTTGATGTTAAAGTTGACGGAAGTGACGTCAAACAAGGAATCTGTAAAGAGGTTTTCATATAGACAGATTCCTGGGTTGACATCACTTCCGTCAACTTTAACTTCAACACTAGCTTGGTCAATAAGCTTTTAATAAACAATTACTGCCGGATGAGGCTGAGTATGATATCAAGAATTATCCAGACCGAGCTGTCAATGTTATCTGGCTTCAATTCTTGTTATTATAATCTTGCACCTGCATATCCTATATGGGAATTTACGAAAGTGAAGACGCCGACGGCATTCTCAACACCATAAAACATAATATTCCAAACCTCGTAGCAGATCGTTACCATTGTAGACCACTTTCAAGTTATGTTTTCAGACACTTTTGAAGCTTGATAGTCTGCATACTGATTTCAGTTAGTGTGCAGGGTAAATTTAACTAAAGTATCGAAGCGGGTGACGTCGTCCACAGAACACGAAAATACTGTAAATGACGTCCTGTTTAGAAGGAGGACGTCGTTGAAAATTCTCTTGGGAATAAAAATTAAACTTGGCCTTTGCTCGGGATAAAAAATTGCTTTGTTAAGAGACGACGTCCTCGATGCCTGCGTCGTGTTTTCGTAAACTCCTTAAAATAGCAAACTGGGCGCTTTGCGCCTCGTTGGCTATGAGATCATATACGACGAGAGTGAATGGTATAATTGTAAATTATCATGTGTAAGTCGAATCCAATAATTGTTTTATTATACAATTATCAATGTAGAAGCCTTTTAGGGAGTTTAGGAAGTAAGCCACGCAAAGACAATTACGTCACATACAGACAATTTTTGATATTTTGTAGGTGGCAAGACATCAAGAATTATCTGTAGGTTTTCTAGCCAATCACAATCGAGATTGTATGAGTATTGTATAATAATATATATTGGCTTATTTTTCATATTCTAAGCTTATTTTGTCAGTTTAACTATGGTGGAAAAATCGGTCAAATTTTAAAATTAATCAAATTTTTACATGTCTAAAAATCACCGATCTTACACCATTTTATTCTTTACAGCACTTATTTCATGTTTGAGTCGGTTTTCTTCGAAACCGCGGGAATGGCGGGATGTATATACCATACAACCCTATGAATACTAATTAGATAAGAAATGAAGAAAAACTAGGAAAATATTTGTCCAAGGTGGAAAAATGGACAAAACATTGTTAGAAAACCTCCTCAATCATGTAATAAGTCAGTTAATTACCTCGAACGTCGGGATGTATGCGATATACAGCTCTCGGACGTTACGTGTCCTCGGGGTTGCATATAGCATACATCCATGTTCTCGGTAATTAACTCTTAAATATTGGTAAAAAAATCGCCAAAAAGTTAACCCAAAATATTAAATTACCCTGAATATTTTTCCAAACGCGTACTACGTAATTAATTGGTCTTGAACAGTGTTATTTCCTAAAGTATATATAACTGTTAATTTTACACCAAAAATCCACCATCAACAGGAAGAGTTACACCATGAATCATGCTTGCTTTATCACTCAGTAAAAAAATGATGGCATTTACAACTTCATGAACTTCTATAAGTAAAAAATGGAAATTTGTTTTTATCTTCCAGTATATTACCATAAATATCCAACTTAGTGCCCCCGGCAATTGGGCAAATAAATAAATACCCCTGTCCCAATAAGTGCCCCCCCTGACGAATACAAACAAACACCACCCCCTGACAAATACAAACAAGAAATAAGAACACCCTGATGAATACACCCTGTTCATATAAGCACCTCTGGGGTACCTTTAAGTTTTAATGCCAAAGATATAAAGCAGCAATACACATTTTTACATAGGACAAAGTGATTGACGCAAGTCTTTATTCTCTTGAATTTTTAAAACATTTATGTTAGTGTTGATTAATAATAGGAAAATATATTGCTGAAATTCCCTTGGCTTCTCTTGACAAAATGCTGTTCTTGTAAATAATGGCCCTGTTCAAAATTAGCACCCCTCCAATTTCAACAGTCTAAGGGAACATAGAATTAAAGTTAGGATTAGGGTTAAGATTAGGGTCCTAACCTCTCTTAATTTACTTTTAATTTGAGAAGATATCAAATAATTTCCCAATGCAATCAGGTGATAAATCAGACATAGTTTGACGCTACTCTGGCTTTAAAAAGTTTTTTGAACGTAACTTTAAAAGTTACTGTCCATGACCCGTTTCGACACTCCAATCTATTGTCTTCATCAAGGGTGCAGATCGTTGTAAAGTTAGGATCCCTTTTTACACCCTCATAGAACCAATGATGACGTTATCTATTAACGAGATGCAAATAAGCTTCTGGTAATAAACCACCGTCGTCGCGATTCAATGGGGTGTGGGCGCTATTGATATGCCAAGCCCCCAGACAACATCTCTGATGTTACCGCGGATTAGTGGTAATAATTTTTGAATTTTCCCACGCAATCTCATTAAACTGACGTTTAGTCTGACCCTACTCTTGATCACAGTCATTGCACGCAATACGATCCTTAGGTTTCGCAAAAATATGACCCAACGTCAAGAAAGGTTTTTGAGTAACTTTTACGTTGAAACTACCTAAGATTCTTTTAATTGGTTCCGTAATCTCTTGAATATATACGGAACAACCGCAAAACCCATCACCAAACTTTCGTTCTCAGAGTTTGTACATGGTGGAGTAACTGCAGGTTTTAAACAGTTTTTTAGAAAATCATTAGGATAGTTATTTGCCTTTAAAGCGTCGAATACATGTTTTCGCTCACTTTCTCTTGAATCGAAACTAGAAACTTGAGCTCGTAAAAACAAAGTTCTAGGAACGGACTTCTTATGGCATATGGGGTGGTGAGAATCAAATGAAAGATATTTGTCAGTGTGTGTGTTGGTTTTCGGTATACATCAGTTTCTAATTTCCCTAATTATCAACAATCATTCTTTTCACGTTCTACTGTGAATTGAATTGCAATGACTATGATCAGGAGTACATCGGTCAGACTAAACGTCAGTTTCATACGCGTTTAAAAGAACACCAAAAGGCTGTTTTCTTTTCAAAAAAGGAAAATTCTGCTTTGTCGGAGCACGCGTGCGTAACCTACTGTACCATGAGATTGCGTAGGAAAATTCCAAAATTATTACCACTAATCCGTGGTACCATCTTTGCATCTTGTTAATAACGTCTTAATCGGTTCTATGAAGGTATAAATAGGGATCCTAACTTTACAACGATCACCCCTGATGAAGCCACTTTGGAGTGTCGACGTTGGGTCATGGACAGTAACTTTTAAAGTTACGTTCAAAAAACTTTTTAAAGCCAGAGTACTATGTTTGAGAAGATATGTAACTTAAGGATGATACTTAATTCAAAGGGGAGCAACTTAAGGATGATACTTTATTCATGATCCTTATGAAAGAGGGAAGAATACAAGAGAAAGATTCACAACAAAAGCAGGAAAAGAAGAATTTTATCTTCTTAATTCCTACTTTTAGAGACGAAAGATGATAAGGATCATGAAGATAAATAAAAAATGAAAAGGAGACCAAAAATAAGTACAAACCTGAAAATCGTCCCAATGGTATTCTATCCAGCATTCCTTTAGCTTTTCCAGGATCTGACCAGCCATACCTGCCCATCTTAGTCATAACAACAGTAGGATTGACAGTGTTCACCCTAATCTAAAACAAAATTATTAATATTTAATATTCATGATGAGAATTGGTAAGTGAAGTGAATAATTGAAATAAAGGACAGTTAGTGTAGTTTTATCCATTTATACCTCAGGAGTGATCAGTACCTAACTTCTCCTAATAATATCAATGGTTAACCAAGTATAGAGGTAATGAGAATAAAGGAAATGATCACCAAAGATAAACAGACATGTTTTTAAAACTTCTCCCAACTACAGTAGTACTATAAGAAATTCTTGTAGACAAAATAATGAGAATTTGTAGGCTGATACTTGGGATTAAAACTTACGTTGTGTGGTCCCAACTCCAAAGCCATTACTTTGCTCATCATGTCTAATGCGGCTTTTGTACAACCTAAAAATTAAATAAAAACAAAATACTTTGTACATTAATCCATAACTAGAAAGCATATTAGAGCAAAGTAACACTAGTGCTAGGTGTTCAACTCTATATAGCCACCGATTACAGATATAACCGTTAATTATGCCTCAGTATGATCAACATACAAATTCTCCTTATTGGTCTCCAAACATTTCTTAATTATAGTACTAGTTGGGAGAAGTTGTTAGTTTAAAAACTTTAAAGTTTAAAAAGTTTAAAAACATGTCAGTTTGTGCTGTTCTGATTAAATATCTCTGATGCTTATTAAAGAAATAGTTCACAAGACATAGTCTTACAGTAAACTGTGTGATCTTTCAGAGCAGCTTGTGATGCTTGACTTGAAAATGTTCACAATTGCTCCACCATTCCCATGCAATATCATTCTTTTTGCAACAATCTTCATAGTGGAAATTAAAATATATGTATTTAAAAATATCATAATATTCACAAATATGTATGTATATTATCACTATTTAAATTAAAGTAAATGTTTGAACCTAGGAGTATCATTACAAGTGCGAAGTTGATCGTCCAGGTTGTTGTACCCACCAACAAACAATAGACACACCAATGAACAATAGACCCTGACCAATTAACAATGTAGGTATGTCATGACGCAACACGTACCACTCACTATATTAATATTATGACACAAACAAACAACAGGTCGTAACAAACCAGACATGTATATATATATACCTGTATAGGCAAACCTGACAAACACGCTTTAATGTACTTGACTCTGAAGAGTACTGACATTTTGACGACCTCAGCAGTGGTTTTTCTCAAGATTACAACAACCATGCAAAATATAGTTTTTCACAAGACTACAACCTGGACGATCATCTTCACACTTCTACTATTCAAATCATTGATCAACTTACTTGTGAAACAAACAATGCTGCTTTGACATTGACATTAAACAATCTGAATAGATATTAATAGAAGACAATTATCATGTTGTTCATGACACGACTCTTGTACTATACTTTTCTGTACTTTTCTATGCTGTATCATATTATATTATATCATACTGTACAGTACTGCACTGCACTGTACTGTACTGATCTAAAATTTGGATGGTCAACTATTTTCTCTTTAATTTGTGCATTAAAAAGTACCACTCTGATCAGTGGTCAGAGCACTGCACTAGCATCGCAGGGTCAACTCCAGCCGGAAAGCCTCTAAGTTGCATTTTTCGCAACTGGTCCTGGTTTGGTCTTAAAATGTATATATTCCAACACTCGAAATTTTCCTTCACCATAATGCTTAGAGCCTATATATATATATATATATATCACTGCCTGAAGATTCTTTTACAGATGAAACAAGTTGTAGCAGACCAGTTTTGAGGTAAGCGAAAATCTATTATTTGCTCTAACTATATGTTGTTGAGCACTCTTTGCATCGTAGACCAAAACCTACACGTATATATATATATATATATATATATATATATATATATATTATATATATATATATATATATATATATATATATATATATATATATATATATACATATATATATATATATATATATATTATATATATCATATTATATGTCAGTCACTAAATTATATCAGTAATACTTGTACGGAATGCTTGTTATGTATGTATTACATGACATTGTACTCAGAGGCATACGGGAAGAGGGGTCATGGGGTCCATGGACCCCCAGTCAGCATTCCTTCCAGGCCCAGTCGGTGCATTTCTGGTCAATTCAGTTGGGTCATTTTGGGAAGAAGAAGAGGAGTTGGAGAAGGAACTATGAGAAAAGAAGGAACTATGAGAAAAGAAAGAAGTATAGTCTCATTTCCTTCTTGTTTAATGTTTAAATTAATTGTCTATAATGACTGAGTATGTGGAATGCCATATGAATAATATTGTATTCATAGTTGTGTCACACTCTGAATATTTTTGCTGTTAAAATATTAAATGTATACAGTATACCTCAAGAAAGTTGAAGAACTTGAATACTACTCTTATGCACAAATTTTGCTCAAATCCAGTAATTTCCCCCACACAGGGGCAAGATTTTTCAGTCTATTATGCTTTAATATGTTTAATACATTTACACTAGTCTATAATCTCCATGAAAAATAATGAACCAATATGTACCAGACAACTATTGAAAATCTTTATTAAAACATGTGAATTGAGATATGAGACAGACACTTTAATAGTCCCACATAATTCAGACTTAAGCCAATGCAATTGTTCCACGATGAAAAGCCATTAAACAAAACCTGGTTGTGGTGGCAGTTGAATTAGTGTACGATATTGTATTATTTCTTGGTTTCCTGATTCAATTAGTTCCTCAGCAGTTAATTGTTGAAAAATATTAGCACTAATTGATTCAGATATGACAAAGATGTCTGGTAGAAGTAAAACAACGGTTTGAGGAGTTCCAAGTGAGTGGTTCGTAGTCATGCTGTATCCTGAGCCAACTTTTGTTTTGGCACACTTGGACCCAGACCATCCGATGGGTGGGGGCCTAGGGCGGGGGGCAACTTGGTCAAAATTTGGTGGACCCCCAGGTCTTCCCAAACCAATACGCCCCTGATTGTACTTACAATTCAAAATTTTCAGGAGTAATATCCAAAAATGGTTGTAGCCTAGCAACTGCAGCATTATTAACTAACAAATGAATGTCTCCAAGCGATGATACAACTTGCTTTGTTGCTTCCAAATCATTTAGATCTACACAAACGGTCTTGATCAACGGCAACTAAAATATTGAATAGAATCTAGAATGGATCAATATCAGCTGTATATACCTGTAACTGATGCGCAAAGAAAATTCCCAGGTTGAACATCTTGGCAAGATCTTGCAAGATCTTGCAAGATCTTGCCAATTGATCCTGCCAAGATCCAGATCATGCCAAGATCTTAACAAGATCTTCCCAAGATGAATAAATCTTGAAATAATAGCCAACCATCTTGGTGAGAATCTTACAAGATCTTGTCTAGATCTTGCCAAGATTCTGAAAACTATTTTTGCACAAAAAATTAATGATCAGGTGACAGATAAAAATAGCTATAGGCAATTGTGATATTATGCCTTCTTTTTTCACTCAAAGGTCCTGGGCAAGGGGTTATTGCGTATACGTACATCTAGTAATTAATTCAAGGTACACTCCAGTCTCGCAATTGAGGTGACCGTGAGGTGGTACTAGGTCTGAGTCGTCTTCTGGACGATCTTTTTTAGTATCCGCGAGAGGTTGGAACTTGGACTAAATGAGAGATTGTTACGATCCACTGACCTCTATATATAACTGGACTACGTGCTCTCGCCAAAAAGTGGCTGAAAAATGATGGCGTCAGCAGAGGTTATTTTTTTCATAGTAGCGACCACTGACCTGTATTTACAACAATCTGTTGGCGAATTATTAAGCGGCAAATGTTTTTACTTTGAAAAATTAAATACAAATATACAGTATTTTTCTCGTTTTATGCTTTTAAGGTGGTTTTTAAAGCAACGCTTTTTGACCAGATGACATTTGACATTATCAATACAAAATAAACGAGTTTGAAATTTGCAATTCGTGATATAATTTGTGTTTTAATGTTTACTGGGTTATGTTTATCATGCTTCAGCCTGACAGCCACTCTTGACCGCTCTTCGGCCGGATTACTTTTTAAAAAACAGTAAACACGTATCCAATATCTATTCAGCATTCTTTTTTCTGTAAAAAGTTTCTATAGATAAACAACCTTCAAGAACAAAAGCAACAAGTTCGCACTTTATATCTCACCTGAGGATAAAAGTTTAAAAAGAGATTAAATGTCATACAACCGAAAATAGTTTCATACGTCCTCCGAGTGTTGACAACTGGTGTTGACGGCTTTTAGAATTTATTGGAAAGTTATCTGGTCATAAAGAACATCTCCACTTTCAAGGTTTTTTGTCCAGTCTCGTTTTTGAAGAGAGAAAATGCCGTTTGTATCACGACACGGGAAAAAGCTGACGCCATAGTTATCGTTAAAACAAATTTGATTGGTCGTTGGACAAACTTGCGTCAACAATCCAATGACCAGTGGTCGCTACTATGAAAAAAATAACCTCTGCTTACGCCATCATTTTTCGGTCACCTGCCGTGAGTCATTTGCAACGAGAGCACGCAGTCCAGTTATATATAGAGGTCAGTGTTACGATCGGACATGCCTGCACAGGGAGTTCTAACTCGGTCCGCCGCCTACATGTTTATCAGTATTCAGTAATAACTAGTATCGGAACATCTATACAAAACAGCAACCACTGACCGGTTCCTGATCTTCACTAGTTATTTACTGAATACTGATAAACATGCAGGCGGACCGAGTTATCAGTTTTTCCCCGGCTGTATTTTCTAAAAGGATCGTCCAGAAGACGACTCAGACCTAGTACCTCACGGTCACCTCAACTGCGAGAATATATTCAATATTTGTTTCTACTTTCTGCTAAACTGTTTACTTCTTTCTGCAATGAATCCAAATCCGACTGCGTCCTGGACAACGCGATAACTTCAGCTCCACATTCAAGCAATTTCTTGGCTGTATCACGGCCTATACCTAAAAACAAAAATAGTAAAATAGCGACTGACCCGTCGACGACGACGAGGTGATCTCGTACGCTAGCTTCCTTATTTCTCCGTCAATTTGAAATAAATGAATGTCTATCGCGAGAAGGGGCATATTAATATTATTAAAATTTACCTTTCCCTGCTCCTGTAACTAAAGCTTTTTTCCCACCAAAACTGATCTCCATTTTTAGACAAACTTCAGATCTAGCTCGGTTGAAGATAACGAGAGCATGGGTCGAGTTTGGTTACAAATTTGAAAACTTTATTTTTCAGAAAATATAATCAAGGAAAGAAAATCTTGAATTATGTATCTTCTTTGTTTTAGTTATTTCTCCCATATTATTTATTTATTTACATTGTTTGATATCATAATTTGAACCTGTCTCCCACAACAGCTGGTTTAAAGATGGCTCCTCATTTTTCATGTTAAAGATGGCTCCATTTTCAATATATTCCTTAGGTATTTCCGAAATTCCAACAAAAAGTAACATTTCCGACAAATTAGCGATTTGACGACAAGTGGTGAAATAAGTCTTACTCGGAGTATCACTAGACAGCAACTTGAATTTTAATGATCATATTGATACATTATGCAAGAAAGTGTCGCAAAGATTGGCGTTTTGAAGAATATCAAGAAGAATCTTCCTATTAAAGAACGAATACTGTTCTTTAATTCAATGATCAAGCCCGTTATGCTATATGGTAGTCCAGTTTGGGACTCCTGCTCACGTGAAAACATTGATGAAATCTCTAAGTTACAGAAAAGAGTTGCCCGTGTAATTTTGGAAGCAGATAGTCGTGAAAATAGCGACTCTCTTTTTAAACAACTGAACTGGTTGACAATCAGTACGAATTTGAAATTAGGAAATGCTGTTTAATTTACAAGATAATTAATGGCCTAACTCCCAATTATATAAATAATATTCTCGTAAGGAATGCTGACACTCACTCAAGATCCACTAGACATTGTTATGTCAACTTAGTTTGTCCTATAGATTTAAGAGAGACTCTGAAGGAGGTAGAACTTTTCAGGTCTCAGGGACAAAATTATGGAATACGATACCGATTGACATCAGGAAAAAGGAATCTTATAACTCTTTTTTATAGAGCAATTCGTACTCATTATTATATTAGATAGAGCTCCTTTGTTCTACATATAGATATATATGTTATTGTTATATATCTATTTTTACCATCTTATCTTACTTTTTATAGTTTTTATATGTAATTTATATTTTGTATACTTAATTGAGGGCCACGCGTTTATCAGTGCAAACTGTTGAGTGTAACCCTCTTGAAATAAAGTTGTCTATCTATCTATCTATCTATCTATCTATGAAGGAGCATAACTGCATAACAAATTGTCAATGTAGTTTGAGGCCCTGTTTACATGAAGCGGATTGACAGTCCAATCGGATCGAAAAACGCGGATGAAGTCAATCCGGGCACATGTTTACATGAATCCGTTTGGCAGCAATGTGTACTTTTTGAGGCGCGTAAATTTTACGCATGCAATACTTCTGGTCAGCAGTCATCAACAACTAATGGACGAAGTACTTCATGAAATAAGTATCGAACTATCTCTCGACACGATGCAATGATATGGAATTTAAAAACTGCCTGATATCGAAGATGCACAAATGTATGATGTATGAATATGGTCAAATAACTCTCACTTGTGCAATGTATAATATGGTCAAATAACTCTCACTTTCGGCGCCAAAACTGGGGGGCTTAGCCCCCCTTTTTTCCGCTTTTACAAAGTTGTGGGGCTTTAGTCCCCCCCCCCTGCTTCCGCCGCCTATGATCGATCGGCGTCATTTGATTTCCATGCGATCTTTCAAGCATTTGGGATTGGGAAACTGAAAAATACTGTCGAAGATCGCTGTAGTCGAATCACTTGATCGCATGAAATTCAAAATAAGATAAATAAAACGATAACAAATTATAACTTTTATTTTAAGTATTTAGAACTTTAGGTGTGGACATAGATTAGTTTGTTTACAGCAGCCAGTCGGCTATAGTATTTCGAACATAGTGAGCCCCTAGGATCCGCGGGCCCCTGGCGGTTGCCCAGTTGCTCTGTGGTCAGTTGAACCATTTTTATTCGAACTGATGAATGCCCAAGATGAATGCCAAAATTTTTGTAAAATTATTATAGCATCAACCCAAGTCAGTTTTAAGGTTGGGATTTGGGTTAGGATTAGGGTTGGTTTGTATTTCGGTTATTCATATATCGAGAAAGCGCCAAATATTTCAAAACGTCATTACGTGATCAATGGATCTTCCTCCGGTTTGAAAACACTAATTAAACATTAATTTCTTTTGTTTTTGGTTCATGAATTATTAATGAGTTTGAGAATATATTTTAATACCCCTAATTTATATTATATTTATTAATTTATTAATAAGCTATTAATGGCGAAAAAATATCAAAGGTATTTTGTAGATATATTAATTATAAATATAAAAAAGCTTGTGTGTGGTTTGGCTTGACCAAACCACAGTATATTTTACATTACATAATACAACACATACAAATAATTTGTTGATATGTTCAACAAACCTGTCTGTATCAAAGGTAATCTTTTATTTTGCATATGGTCTCATTTATTTACAATTTATATACAATAAATATAATCCCCGGGGTTGGGGGGCGGGGGTTCACATTGACTAGTGCATTATAGACAACTAGTCAGATGGTGCTGTGGGGTGTGTTCGGTAAAGAAATAATTAAGAGTCGAGATTATGTACTCATTATTAAAATGTCGTTATTTTTCCACAATAAAAATAAAGGACGTCCTATATTTTGAAGATTTTAGTATTATTTCTTGTTCTTTTGAGTGTGAATTTCTTTTATGTGAAGCTTGTTAATTGACAAACTGAAACCTAGTGGTTACTTTTTTACCTGCCCAGTCAAAATGGGTCGTAGAAGACCCGCAAAGTCGTCAATCGAAAAACACGGCACACGGTAACGCAAGATTAAAAATTGAAATTCGACAAGCGCCAGGAACATGAGATCCACGCACACGCCAAGTTTGATTTGATTTCATAAACAACTCTGCGATTGGTGGCATTTTGAGTTTTCAAGATGCTACGCGGGCGTACAGGATGGCCTTTTCTAGAAAAATGGAAATTTTTCAACCTGATTTATGATAATTAATGCTAATTTATATTAACATAATGTGTTTTGTTCGGGAAATTTAGAAGCACAAGTAAAAGCCGGTTTGTTGGGCTTTCAGAAAATGTATAGCTTTCGCAACAGTTATGGTTATTTCAAGAGATATCAATGGAACAAAGAGGTGGTTCAATTTTCGATGTTTTCAGCCTGTCAGGAAAGAGTTAAGCTTATCTCGACAAGTTAAAAATGTTCGAAAATCGTCAAAAAGTTAAGGTTGCGCACATCCAATAATCGGTGTTTTTATGGCCATTATGCAACACTTTCAAAAAATTCCGACCATTTAGGACAATTTAGTGCCAAATCTAACAGTGGCCGCTTATGTACTGGTAGGGAAGAGTTAAGGGACTAAATCAATTTTTTTCCGAGAACGGTTACACAAGTTTAGCTAGGGCTCCTGTGCAAGTAGGTTCGTAAACTACTAAAAATTATTTTAAAAAAAATTATCAGCCTTAAAAAAAATTATAGCCTTAAGGCCATAGTTCTTAAAGAAGGTCGGTGACCATAATTTTTTCCTTAATAATTTTTTTCTTCTACCACTTTTACATGTTATAACAGAAACTTAGAGAAAAAACATTTCTACAACTTACAATATTTTACATTTTTGATGAATGTTTCTTCAAATAACATGTCAAAGAATATGGGAAACGACCTTTCTTTATCATAATAAACCTGTTAGATGTTTCTTTCCCCCTAAAATACCATGTTTTCTGGTATAAAATTACTAGTTGCGAAAAATAAAAAATTATCTGTCAAAAGGTTCAAGAAAAAGTTGTGCAATGCTGTTTTTACTCAACTCGTAAGTAAGATAAGAGGTGATCTGCGATATGCCATATCTTCTAAACAAGGTCGGTGACCCCAACTTTTTTTTTGGTTTTAATATAAGTATGTCAATAACTTTAAGACTGGGAAGTTTCAGCAAATTTTCAGACGACATTCAACCAATAGTTTTTGATATTTAATAATAGTTTCACGTAAATCTTTAAAAATGGGTTACGGTTGACCATTTCCGACAATTTTTAACTTGTCGAAATAAGCTTAAAATATGAAAATTTAGCCTAAATAATGCTGTAGATATTAATATCAGGACTAGCGTAAATTTTGTCATTTTTTGACATCCAAAAATTTGGCCAAAAAGTATAAGGGGTTAACCTTAACTTTTTGACGATTTTCGACCTATGAATCACGAATGTGCATGGTATTAGAGATTTTTCTGTGACTAACGTTTCGTCGTAAAATTTATAAAAAATCTCGGTTAAAATAGAAATGGATATGAACACTGAACTGCTGTCTGCGAACATATAGGAATATCATCTTTTGGTATGCCACTTTCTCATACTTCTAGGTAATTGATATTTCTGTAATATATTTTAGGTATACAGGGTTCCAATTGATAACAGTAGATTAATTGTAATCACTGAATGGATTACCCTGTCAAAATAAAGGTTTTCTATCTATCTACTTCTATAATTAGTCCACTACACTGTAGGTGTACTGTACTGCACTGCACTGCGCGGAACTTGGAAAACTTGGAAATAAAACGATATTCGTAAATATATCATATATATTCGTAGACTCAGGTTAGTTGGAACACG
The DNA here is from genome assembly GCA_035772405.1 of Chrysogorgia sp. JL179-B06. Taxonomy (NCBI): domain Eukaryota; kingdom Metazoa; phylum Cnidaria; class Anthozoa; order Scleralcyonacea; family Chrysogorgiidae; genus Chrysogorgia; species Chrysogorgia sp. JL179-B06. Next base: position 13,636,369 of record JAYKKM010000475.1, on the reverse strand, counting down.
CATCACCGTGTGTCCTATAACTTTACCCTTTCTCAAGTTTGGGCGAAAAATGTTTGGGTGTCAAAGTGACGGAATTTTACGATATGTTAAAGAATGTTAAAGCACTGTAACTTCTTTTGAAAATTTTTGCTTCATTTGTTTTTTTAATATATTTCAGTTTGTTTAATAATATGCAAATGTCTGGAATTTCGTCAAACATGCATAATGACTTACCGGAGAAGTTTGTATATCACTTTCATTCACAAACGAAATCCTTTAAAATCAAGAAGTTTGGTGTTGTAGGAGAAACATGCGTACATGTTATTCACACTTTAGTGTTTTCATTTCATGAAGGCAAAGATATATAACATTCTCTGATAAGTCATCATGCATGTGTGACGAAATTCCAACATTTGCATATCAAACAAACTGAAATATATCAAAAACAAAGCGAAGAAACAAAAATCTTCAAAAGAAGTTACTTTATCATTTTAAAAGTTCTTCCAAAAAACAAAAATTTTTTTTACGTTATAGACACTTTAATGCTTTTGGCTAAATTTTCATATTTTTAATAATTGCGAGGGCATTACATACATTGTTAATGCACTAGAATTCAAAGGTACAAAACGTCCGCGTGACAAAACTCTTCAAAATATCAGAAAATTAATTTTTACTAGCAGCTTGTTTACTCATTGTTATTTATTCTCTTAGTTAAAAGTGCCTAACCTCTGGGGATTTTATATATTTGTAATCTTTGAATTCTCCTGAAAAAGAATGTAATATATCTTGTCAGCCGAAAATTTCATCTTCATAGACTTTTTTGATGTTAAAGTTGACGGAAGTGACGTCAAACAAGGAATCTGTAAAGAGGTTTTCATATAGACAGATTCCTGGGTTGACATCACTTCCGTCAACTTTAACTTCAACACTAGCTTGGTCAATAAGCTTTTAATAAACAATTACTGCCGGATGAGGCTGAGTATGATATCAAGAATTATCCAGACCGAGCTGTCAATGTTATCTGGCTTCAATTCTTGTTATTATAATCTTGCACCTGCATATCCTATATGGGAATTTACGAAAGTGAAGACGCCGACGGCATTCTCAACACCATAAAACATAATATTCCAAACCTCGTAGCAGATCGTTACCATTGTAGACCACTTTCAAGTTATGTTTTCAGACACTTTTGAAGCTTGATAGTCTGCATACTGATTTCAGTTAGTGTGCAGGGTAAATTTAACTAAAGTATCGAAGCGGGTGACGTCGTCCACAGAACACGAAAATACTGTAAATGACGTCCTGTTTAGAAGGAGGACGTCGTTGAAAATTCTCTTGGGAATAAAAATTAAACTTGGCCTTTGCTCGGGATAAAAAATTGCTTTGTTAAGAGACGACGTCCTCGATGCCTGCGTCGTGTTTTCGTAAACTCCTTAAAATAGCAAACTGGGCGCTTTGCGCCTCGTTGGCTATGAGATCATATACGACGAGAGTGAATGGTATAATTGTAAATTATCATGTGTAAGTCGAATCCAATAATTGTTTTATTATACAATTATCAATGTAGAAGCCTTTAGGGAGTTTAGGAAGTAAGCCACGCAAAGACAATTACGTCACATACAGACAATTTTTGATATTTTGTAGGTGGCAAGACATCAAGAATTATCTGTAGGTTTTCTAGCCAATCACAATCGAGATTGTATGAGTATTGTATAATAATATATATTGGCTTATTTTTCATATTCTAAGCTTATTTTGTCAGTTTAACTATGGTGGAAAAATCGGTCAAATTTTAAAATTAATCAAATTTTTACATGTCTAAAAATCACCGATCTTACACCATTTTATTCTTTACAGCACTTATTTCATGTTTGAGTCGGTTTTCTTCGAAACCGCGGGAATGGCGGGATGTATATACCATACAACCCTATGAATACTAATTAGATAAGAAATGAAGAAAAACTAGGAAAATATTTGTCCAAGGTGGAAAAATGGACAAAACATTGTTAGAAAACCTCCTCAATCATGTAATAAGTCAGTTAATTACCTCGAACGTCGGGATGTATGCGATATACAGCTCTCGGACGTTACGTGTCCTCGGGGTTGCATATAGCATACATCCATGTTCTCGGTAATTAAACTCTTAAATATTGGTAAAAAAAATCGCCAAAAAGTTAACCCAAAATATTAAATTACCCTGAATATTTTTCCAAACGCGTACTACGTAATTAATTGGTCTTGAACAGTGTTATTTCCTAAAGTATATATAACTGTTAATTTTACACCAAAAATCCACCATCAACAGGAAGAGTTACACCATGAATCATGCTTGCTTTATCACTCAGTAAAAAAATGATGGCATTTACAACTTCATGAACTTCTATAAGTAAAAAATGGAAATTTGTTTTTATCTTCCAGTATATTACCATAAATATCCAACTTAGTGCCCCGGCAATTGGGCAAATAAATAAATACCCCTGTCCCAATAAGTGCCCCCCCTGACGAATACAAACAAACACCACCCCCTGACAAATACAAACAAGAAATAAGAACACCCTGATGAATACACCCTGTTCATATAAGCACCTCTGGGGTACCTTTAAGTTTTAATGCCAAAGATATAAAGCAGCAATACACATTTTTACATAGGACAAAGTGATTGACGCAAGTCTTTATTCTCTTGAATTTTTAAAACATTTATGTTAGTGTTGATTAATAATAGGAAAATATATTGCTGAAATTCCCTTGGCTTCTCTTGACAAAATGCTGTTCTTGTAAATAATGGCCCTGTTCAAAATTAGCACCCCTCCAATTTCAACAGTCTAAGGGAACTTAGAATTAAAGTTAGGATTAGGGTTAAGATAAGGGTCCTAACCTCTCTTAATTTACTTTTAATTTGAGAAGATATCAAATAATTTCCCAATGCAATCAGGTGATAAATCAGACATAGTTTGACGCTACTCTGGCTTTAAAAAGTTTTTTGAACGTAACTTTAAAAGTTACTGTCCATGACCCAACGTTTCGACACTCCAATCTATTGTCTTCATCAAGGGTGCAGATCGTTGTAAAGTTAGGATCCCTTTTTATACCCTCATAGAACCAATGATGACGTTATCTATTAACGAGATGCAAATAAGCTTCTGGTAATAAACCACCGTCGTCGCGATTCAATGGGGTGTGGGCGCTATTGATATGCCAAGCCTCCAGACAACATCTCTGATGTTACCGCGGATTAGTGGTAATAATTTTTGAATTTTCCCACGCAATCTCATGGTAGGTAACGCACGCGTGCTCCGACAAAGCAGAATTTTCCTTTTTGGAAAAGAAAAAATCCTTTTGGTGTTCTTTTACGCGTACGAAACTGACGTTTAGTCTGACCCTACTCTTGATCACTGTCATTGCACGCTTTACGTTGAAACTACCTAAGATTCTTTTAATTGGTTCCGCAATCTCTTGAATATATACGGAACAACCGCAAAACCCATCACCAAACTTTCGTTCTCAGAGTTTGTACGTGGTGGAGTAACTGCAGGTTTTAAACAGTTTTTTAGAAAATCATTAGGATAGTTATTTGCCTTTAAAGCGTCGAATACATGTTTTCGCTCACTTTCCCTTGAATCTAGATGGTATGCCTTGAGCTCTCAAAAACAAAGTTCTAGGAACGGACTTCTTATGGCATATGGGGTGGTGTTGGTTTTCGGTATACATCAGTTTCTAATTTCCCTAATTATCAACAATCATTCTTTTCACGTTCTACTGTGAATTGAATTGAAGGCTCTATTGAGTTCAAGTGGTGCAAAAGAATTTCCACTTCATTCTTGGATACCCGGGAAATGACAACATCGACGTATCGTTTCCAAAACAAAGGCTTCACTGGCGCGGACGCTAATGCTCTTCGTTCAATGTCTTCCATCACTAAATTAGCAATCACAGTAGAAACGGGTGAACCCATGGCTGTGCCAAAAACCTGTTGATAGTAAGTGCCGTCATACACAAAACTAGTTGTGTTTAGACAAAAAGTCAAGAGTTCTATTAGATCCTCGACAGGCAACGTTGTTATTCGATCTAAAGTAACATCCTGTCTTAGTCTATTGTCGGCAATTGTGATAGCAAGATCAACTGGTATTTTGGTGAAGAGAGAAACGACGTCAAACGATACCAGATACGAAAGTTCGGTGATGGGTTTTGCGGTTGTTCCGTATATTCAAGGGATTACGGAACCAATTAAAAGAATCTTAGGTAGTTTCAACGTAAAAGTTGCTTAAAAACCTTTCTTGACGTTGGGTCATATTTTCGCGAAACCTAAGGATCGTATTGCGAAGGAATAGAGGAAAGACGCTATTTATTCCATCCCGTGCAATGACTGTGATCAGGAGTACATCGGTCAGACTAAACGTCAGTTTCATACGCGTTTAAAAGAACACCAAAAGGCTGTTTACTTTTCAAAAAAGGAAAATTCTGCTTTGTCGGAGCACGCGTAAGTAACCTACTGTACCATGAGATTGCGTAGGAAAATTCCAAAATTATTACCACTAATCTGTGGTACCATCAGAGACGTTGTCTGGAGACTTGGCATATCAATAGCGCCCACACCCCATTGAATCGCGATGACGGTGGTTTATTACCAGAAGCTTATTTGCATCTTGTTAATAGATAACGTCATAATCGGTTCTATGAAGGTATAAATAGGGATCCTAACTTTACAACGATCACCACTGATGAAGCCACTTTGGAGTGTCGAAACGTTGGGTCATGGAAAGTAACTTTTAAAGTTACGTTCAAAAAACTTTTTAAAGCCAGAGGGAAGAATACAAGAGAAAAGATTCATAACAAAAGCAGGAAAAGAAGAATTTTATCTTCTTAATTCCTACGTTTTAGAGACGAAAGATGATAAGGATCATGAAGATAAATAAAAAGATGAAAATTAAGGAGACCAAAAATAAGTACAAACCTGAAAATCGTCCCAATGGTATTTTATCCAGCATTGCTTTAGCTTTTCCAGGATCTGACCAGCCCAACCTGCCCATCTCAGTCATAACAACAGTAGGATTGACAGTGTTCACCCTAATCTAAAACAAAATTATTAATATTTAATATTCATGATGAGAATTCGTAATAAGTGAAGTGAATAATTGAAATAAGGACAGCTAGTGTAGTTTTATCCATTTATACCCCAGAGTGATCAGTACCTAACTTCTCCTAATAATATCAATGGTTAACCAAGCATATAGATAATGAGAATAAAGGAAATGATCACCAAAGATAAACAGACATGTTTTTAAAACTTCTCCAACTAGTACTATAAGAAATGCTTGTAGACAAAATAATGAGAATTTGTAGGCTGATACTTGGGATTAAAACTTACGTTGTGTGATCCCAACTCCAAAGCCATTACTTTGCTCATCATGTCTAATGCGGCCTTTGTACAACCTAAAAATTAAATAAAAACAAAATTTTTTGTACATTAATCCATGACTAGAAAGCATATTAGAGCAAAGTAACACTAGTGCTAGGTGTTCAACTCTATATAGCCACCGATTACAGATATAACCTTTATGCGTCAGTATGATCAACATACAAATTCTCCTTATTGGTCTCCAAACATTTCTTAATTATAGTACTAGTTGGGAGAAGTTGTCAGTTTAAAAACTTTAAAGTTTAAAAAGTTTAAAAACATGTCAGTTTATGCTGTTCTGATTAAATATCTCTGATGCTTATTAAAGAAATAGTTCACAAGACATAGTCTTACAGTAAACTGTGTGATCTTTCAGAGCAGCTTGTGATGCTTGACTTGAAATGTTCACAATTGCTCCACCATTCCCATGCAATATCATTCTTTTTGCAACAATCTTCATAGTGGAAATTAAAATATATGTATTTAAAAATATCATAATATTCACAAATAAGTATGTATATTATCACTATTTAAATTAAAGTAAATGTTTGAACCTAGGTGTATCATTACAAGTGTGAAGTTGATCGTCCAGGTTGTTGTACCCACCAACAAACAATAGACACACCAATGAACAATAGACCCTGACCAATTAACAATGTACATGTAGGTATGTCATGACGCAACACGTACCACTCACTATGTTAATATTATGACACAAACAAACAACAGGTCGTAACAAACCAGACATGTATATACATACCTGTATAGGCAAACCTGACAAACACGCTTTACATGTACTTGACTCTGAAGAGTACTGACATTTTGACGGCCTCAGCAGTGGTTTTTCTCAAGATTACAACAACCTGGATACTATTCAAATCTTCTTCACACTTCTACTATTCAAATCATTGATCAACTTACTTGTGAAACAAACAATGCTGCTTTGACATTGATATTAAACGATCTGAATAGATATTAATAGAAGACAATTATCATGTTGTTCATGACACGACTCTTGTACTATACTTTTCTGTACTTTTCTATACTGTATCATATTATATCATATTATATCATACTGTACTGTACTGTACTGTACTGATCTAAAATTTGGATGGTCAACTATTTTCTCTTTAATTTGTGCATTAAAAAGTAGCATCGCAGGGTCGCAGGTTCAATTCCAGCCGGAAATCCTCTAAGTTTCATTTTTCACAACTGGTCCCGGTTTGGTCTTAAAATGTATATATTCCAACACTCGAAATTTTCCTTCACCATAATCCTTAGAGCCTATATATATAATATATATATCATATTATGTGTCAGTCACTAAATTATATCAGTAATACTTGTACGTAATGCTTGTTATGTATGTATTACATGACATTGTACTCAGAGGCATACGGGAAGGGGGGTCATGGGGTCCATGGACCCCCAGTCAGCATTCCTTCCAGGCCCAGTCAGTGCATTTCTGGTCAATTCAGTTGGGTCATTTTGGGAAGAAGAAGAAGAGTTGGAGAAGGAACTATGAGAAAAGAAAGAAGTATAAAGAAGTATAGTCTCATTTCCTTCTTGTTTAAACTAATTGTCTATAATGACTATGAGCACAGTAATGTGGAATGCCATATGAATAATATTGTATTCATAGTTGTGTCACGCTGAATATTTTTGCTGTTAAAATATTAAATGTATACAGTATACCTCAAGAAAGTTGAAGAACTTGAATACCACTCTTATGCACAAATTTTGCTCAAATCCAGTAATTTCCCCCACGCAGGGGCAAGATTTTTCAGTCTATTATGCTTTAATATGTTTAATACATTTACACTAGTCTATAATCTCCATGAAAAATAATGAACCAATATGTACCAGACAACTATTGAAAATCTTTATTAAAACATGTGAATTGAGATATGAGACAGACACTTTAATAGTCCCACATAATTCAGACTTAATCCAATGCAATTGTTCCACGATGAAAAGCCATTCTGTTCTGACGCACCTTTCGATATCAGTTAAACAAAACCTGGTTGTGGTGGCAGTTGAATTAGTGTACGATATTGTATTATTTCTTGGTTTCCTGATTCAATTAGTTCCTCAGCAGTTAATTGTTGAAAAATATTAGCACTAATTGATTCAGATATGACAAAGATGCCTGGTAGAAGTAAAACAACGGTTTGAGGAGGTGGAGTTCCAAGTAAGTGGTTCGTAGTCATGCTGTATCCTGAGCCAACTTTTGTTTTGGCACACTTGGACAGACCATCCGAAGGGTGGGGGCCTAGGGCGGGGAGGGCAACTTGGTCAAAATTTGGTGGACCCCCAGGTCTTCCCAAACCAATACGCCCCTGATTGTACTTACAATTCAAAATTTTCAGGAGTAATATCCAAAAATGGTTGTAGCCTAGCAACTGCAGCATTATTAACTAACAAATGAATGTCTCCAAGCGATGATACAACTTGTTTTGTTGCTTCCAAATCATTCAGATCTACACAAACGGTCTTGATCAACGGCAACTAAAATATTGAATAGAATCTAGAATGGATCAATATCAGCTGTATATAACTGATGCGCAAAGAAAATTCCCAGGTTGAACATCTTGCCAAGATCTTGCAAGATCCAGATCATGCCAAGATCTTAACAAGATCTTCCCAAGATGAATAAATCTTGAAATAATAGCCAACCATCTTGGTGAGAATCTTACAAGATCTTGTCTAGAACTTGCCAAGATTCTGAAAACTATTTTTGCACAAAAAATTAATGATCAGGTGACAGTTAAAAATAGCTATATGCAATTGTGATATTATGCCTTCTTTTTTCACTCAAAGGTCCTGGGCAAGGGGTTATTGCGTATACGTACATCTAGTAATTAATTCAAGGTACACTCCAGTCTGTTGAGGTGACCGTGAGGTACTAGGTCTGAGTCGTCTTCTGGACGATCTTTTTTAGTATCCGCGAGAGGTTGGAACTTGGACTAAATGAGAGATTGTTACGATCGGACATGCCTGCACAGGGAGTTCTAACTCGGTCCGCCTACATGTTTATCAGTATTCAGTAATAACTAGTATCGGAACATCTATACAAAACAGCAACCACTGACCGGTTCCTGATCTTCACTAGTTATTTACTGAATACTGATAAAACATGTAGGCGGACCGAGTTAGAACTCCCTGTGATGCCTATCAGTTTTTCCCCGGCTGTATTTTCTAAAAGGATCGTCCAGAAGACGACTCAGACCTAGTACCTCACGGTCACCTCAACTGCGAGAATATATTCAATATTTGTTTCTACTTTCTGCTAAACTGCTTACTTCTTTCTGCAATGAATCCAAATCCGACTGCGTCCTGGACAACGCGATAACTTCAGCTCCACATTCAAGCAATTTCTTGGCTGTATCACGGCCTATACCTAAAAACAAAAATACTAAAATAGCGACTGACCCGTTAGCGCCTGGATACTGACCCGTCGACGACGACGAGGTGATCTCGACGTACGCTAGCTTCCTTATTTCTCCGTCAAATTGAAATAAATGAATGTCTATGGCGAGAAGGGGCATACGAGAATAAAATATTAATATTATTATTAAAGTTTACCTTTCCCTGCTCCTGTAACTAAAGCTTTTTTCCCACCAAAACTGATCTCCATTTTTAGACAAACTTCAGATCTAGCTCGGTTGAAGATAACGAGAGCATGGGTCGAGTTTGGTTACAAATTTGAAAACTTTAATTTTCAGAAAATATAATCAAAGAAAGAAAATCTTGAATCATGTATCTTCTTTGTTTTATTTAGTTATTTCTCCGATATTATTTACATTGTTTGATATCATAATTTTCTAATACCCCTAGTTTATATTATATTTTATTATATAATATAATAGACAGTGTTTTATTGATGGTTCCGTCACTAATAAAACTGATAATCACACATGTGCGATTATTTATGGTAATCACACATGTAATTACACTATTTTTGTGCTCTATTTTTGTCGGCGGGGCTAAAACGCAGGTAGCGGGTAGCGGCCCAGCAGGTAGTATACCCAAAAGGTCGGAAATGTGAAGAGATGACTGGAAACAACTCCAAAACAACTAAGATTAGGGGTTTCCACAAGTTGCTCGGCAACTTTTTGGCAACTTTTCGTTCTATGAGCAACTTTTTTTTAACCGGCAACTTTTGTAACTTCGAGCAACTTTTCCTAAATTTGACATTTTTTAGCGATTTTGAGTTTTTCACAACGTTTACTTTCATTTTGTGTTGAAATATGGTAGACCATATTAGGATAATAATAAACAATTTTAGCTCTCCAAGACCCAAGTCCAGTCAATCTCAATATCTCTTTATCGGTATTTAATACTCGGTAATTTTAACCGCTAGGGGAATTAATATCGGAGTTATTTGCACTTTTGGCCACATTTAATTTGGCTTCTCAAAATTCAAAATGGCCGACATATTTACACAAAAGTTGGTATTTGACATTATCATAATTGTTTTAAGTTTTGACATTACGCCGGGTTTTATATTCGATTACATAGAACTATATACTATATTATATGAACTATGAAGTAATATATTAAAAAATTGTTTCATCAAGACACATTATATTATGTACAGACAAGTGCATTGCATTTTTTTATAAAGACACATATTTATATGATTACTCTAAACATCATCACCAGGTATGTATCGACTCTTGCTCAAAATAGCAGCACTTGGCAGCGCAATTAAAGTAGCAACTTTTGAGCAACTTTCTTGAAAACTAGCAACTTTTTGAGAAAAATGGGCAACTTTTAGGCAACTTTTCTTCTTTTTTTGAGCAACTATTATCAGAATTTCGAGCAACTTGTGGAAACCCCTAACTAAGATCCTAACCCAACCCTAACCCCCGCTATACCCGCGTTTTAGCCTCGCCTCTATTTTTGTTGATTATATAATAAACAGAAAAATACATGGATGCTTGCAGGAAATACTATGAAAATATTTACTTGTCGAGTTGACCAGGATATCTCACTCGTTCTGGTCAACACTCGAAATAACTAAATTTCATATTTCCGCACTTTCATGTATTATTCTCTATTTAATATCCCTAGCAGTGGCGGAAATTCGCCTTTTTCGATGGTGGGGAAAAGACTCTTTTCTAAAATTTCCGACAAGTTTATTCGCTAAGAGCATTGAGACTATTGTATAATGCTCCTAATACTTCTATTATTATTATTATTATTATTATTATTATTACGTAACCAATTTTTTTGCACACAAAAATGGACAAATAAAGAAACTAAAAATGGTTTCGATACACAAAATGTGTTTAACCTCTGGTGCACAACGGGCATTCAATCTGCACGACGGGCATTCAATCTTCACTCTTTTTAGACTTTTCTACATATTTCGACCGCTATTTCAACCTTTATTGATTTGGTTTGCAGTCGTACTATCGTAATAAGTTTATATTTAGTTTAGTTTATGAGATTTATCACTCTTATAGGTGAACGGAATAACATGAAAAATGAGGAGCCATCTTTAAACCAGCTGTTGTGGGAGACAGGTTCAAATCCTGTGTCGGACCACCGCCACTCAGGGTCTTAAAAATAATTGAGGAGAAAGTGCTGCCTAATTGCAATAATACCAGCAAATGGTAAGACTTTCGGGTCTTCTCGGATAACGACCTTAAATCGTATAGGCCCTCGGAACCCCAATCAATTGGGCTTCTAGCCTGTTGGGGTAAAGATGGCTCCATTTCAATATATTCCTTAGGTGTTTCCGAATTAAATTCCAACAAAAAGTAAAATTTCCGACAAATTAGCGATTTGACGACAGGTGGACAGCGATCTTCGACAGTATTTTTCAGTTTCCCAATCCCAAATGCTTGAAAGATCGCATGGAAATCAAATGACGCCGATCGATCATAGGCGGCGGAAGCGGGGGGGGGGGGGGGGGGGGGGGGGGGGGCAGGGGGGGGCTAAAGCCCCCCAATATTGTAAAAGTGGGGAAAAGGGGGGGCTTAGCCCCCCAGTTTTGGCGCCGAAAGTGAGAGTTATTTGACCATATTATACATTGTACAAGTGAGAGTTATTTGACCATATTCATACATCATACATTTGGGCATCTTCGATATCAGGCAGTTTTTAAATTCCATATCATTGCATCGTGTCGAGAGATAGTTCGATACTTATTTCATGAAGTACTTCGTCCATTAGTTGTTGATGACTGCTGACCAGAAGTATTGCATGCGTAAAATTTACGCGCCTCAAAAAGTACACATGCGCGGTTTGAGGCCTGCTGCCAAACGGATTCATGTAAACATGTGCCCGGATTGACTTCATCCGCGTTTTTCGATCCGATTGGACTGTCAATCCGCTTCATGTAAACAGGGCCTCAAACTACATTGACAATTTGTTATGCAGTTATGCTCCTTCATACGATTAGAAGCTATTTTAAATTCCCAGGAGCATAAAATCTTGTGCTTAACAACAATAGGTTAATTTCTAAAGGTCTCGTTTTTTTTTATACACCCTGTATAAAGCACAGACAAAAAGAACAAAAGTTACGCGACTGCGCGGAGATCCCTGTGGAGCAAAAGCTAGTAACCGGATTCGTTTTGTTGGATACAAAACAATGTGAATCCGGTTACTTTTGCTCGCACTTTGAAATCCCGGTAAAGTCGTCCGTCTCGTGTTTGAACTATTACATATAAACTAGGGGTATATTAAAATATAATACAAACTAGGGAGCAGTGGCGGAAATTGTGATGGGGGGAGTCGAATCACTTGATCGCATGAAATTCAAAATAAGATAAATAAAACGATAAAAAATTATAACTTTTATTTTAAGTATTTAGAACTTTAGGTGTGGACATAGATTAGTTTGTTTACAGCAGCCAGTCACCTATAGTATTTCGAACATAGTGAGCCCCTAGGATCCGCGGTCAGTTGAACCATTTTTATTCGAACTGATGAATGCCCAAGATGAATGCTAAAATTTTTGTGTCGGGACACAAAAATAGGCATGTACAAAGGGCCCTTTCTCGATATATGAGCAACCGAAATGTAAAATTATTATAGCATCAACCCAAGTCAGTTTTAAGGTTAGGATTTGGGTTAGGATTAGGGTTGGTTTGTATTTCGGTTATTCATATATCGAGAAAGCGCCAAATATTTCAAAACGTCATTACGTGATCAATGGATCTTCCTCCGGTTTGAAAACACTAATTAAACATTAATTTCTTTTGTTTTTGGTTCATGAATTATTAATGAGTTTGAGAATATATTTTAATACCCCTAATTTATATTATATTTATTAATTTATTAATAAGCTATTAATGGCGAAAAAATATCAAAGGTATTTTGTAGATATATTAATTATAAATATAAAAAAGCTTGTGTGTGGTTTGGCTTGATCAAACCACAGTATATTTTACATTACATAATACAACACATACAAATAATTTGTTGATATGTTCAACAAACCTGTCTGTATCAAAGGTAATCTTTTATTTTGCATATGGTCTCATTTATTTACAATTTATATACAATAAATATAATCCCCGGGGTTGGGGGGTTCACATTGACTAGTGCATTATAGACAACTAGTCAGATGGTGCTGTGGGGTGTGTTCGGTAAAGAAATAATTAAGAGTCGAGATTATGTACTCATTATTAAAATGTCGTTATTTTTCCACAATAAAAATAAAGGACGTCCTATATTTTGAAGATTTTAGTATTATTTCTTGTTCTTTTGAGTGTGAATTTCTTTTATGTGAAGCTTGTTAATTGACAAACTGAAACCTAGTGGTTACTTTTTTACCTGCCCAGTCAAAATGGGTCGTAGAAGACCCGCAAAGTCGTCAATCGAAAAACACGGCACACGGTAACGCAAGATTAAAAATTGAAATTCGACAAGCGCCAGGAACATGAGATCCACGCACACGCCAAGTTTGATTTGATTTCATAAACAACTCTGCGATTGGTGGCATTTTGAGTTTTCAAGATGCTACGCGGGCGTACAGGATGGCCTTTTCTAGAAAAATGGAAATTTTTCAACCTGATTTATGATAATTAATGCTAATTTATATTAACATAATGTGTTTTGTTCGGGAAATTTAGAAGCACAAGTAAAAGCCGGTTTGTTGGGCTTTCAGAAAATGTATAGCTTTCGCAACATTTATGGTTATTTCAAGAGATATCAATGGAACAAAGAGGTGGTTCAATTTTCGATGTTTTCAGTTCGAAAATCGTCAAAAAGTTAAGGTTGCGCACATCCAATAATCGGTGTTTTTATGGCCATTATGCAACACTTTCAAAAAATTCCGACCATTTAGGACAATTTAGTGCCAAATCTAACAGTGGCCGCTTATGTACTGGTAGGGAAGAGTTAAGGGACTAAATCAATTTTTTTCCGAGAACGGTTACACAAGTTTAGCTAGGGCTCCTGTGCAAGTAGGTTCGTAAACTACTAAAAATTATTTAACAAAAAAATTATCAGCCTTAAAAAAAATTATCAGCCTTAAAAAAAATTATAGCCTTAAGGCCATAGTTCTTAAAGAAGGTCGGTGACCATAATTTTTTCCTTAATAATTTTTTTCTTCTACCACTTTTACATGTTATAACAGAAACTTAGAGAAAAAACATTTCTACAACTTACAATATTTTACATTTTTGATGAATGTTTCTTCAAATCACATGTCAAAGAATATGGGAAACGACCTTTCTTTATCATAATAAACCTGTTAGATGTTTCTTTCCCCTAAAATACCATGTTTTCTGGTATAAAATTACTAGTTGCGAAAAATAAAAATTATCTGTCAAAAGGTTCAAGAAAAGGTTGTGCAATGCTGTTTTTACTCAACTCGTAAGTAAGATAAGAGGTGATCTGCGATATGTCATATCTTCTAAACAAGGTCGGTGACCCCAACTTTTTTTTTGGTTTTAATATAAGTATGTCAATAAACTTTAAGACTGGGAAGTTTCAGCAAATTTTCAGACGACATTCAACCAATAGTTTTTGATATTTAATAATAGTTTCACGTAAATCTTTAATAATGGGTTACGGTTGACCATTTCCGACAATTTTTAACTTGTCGAAATAAGCTTAAAATATGAAAATTTAGCCTAAATAATGCTGTAGATATTAATATCAGGACTAGCGTAAATTTTGTCATTTTTTGACATCCAAAAATTTGGCCAAAAAGTATAAGGGGTTAACCTTAACTTTTTGACGATTTTCGACCTATGAATCACGAATGTGCATGGTATTAGAGATTTTTCTGTGACTAACGTTTCGTCGTAAAATTTATAAAAAATCTCGGTTAAAATAGAAATGGATATGAACACTGAACTGCTGTCTGCGAACATATAGGAATATCATCTTTTGGTATGCCACTTTCTCATACTTCTAGGTAATTGATATTTCTGTAATATATTTTAGGTATACAGGGTTCCAATTGATAACAGTAGATTAATTGTAATCACTGAATGGATTACCCTGTCAAAATAAAGGTTTTCTATCTATCTACTTCTATAATTAGTCCACTACACTGTAGGTGTACTGTACTGCACTGCACTGCGCGGAACTTGGAAACTTGGAAATAAAACGATATTCGTAAATATATCACATATATTCGTAGACTCAGGTTAGTTGGAACACGCATCATCGTGTGTCCTATAACTTTACACTTTCTCAAGTTTGGGCGAAAAATGTTTGGGTGTCTAAAAGTGACGGAATTTTACGATATTATATGCTCCATGTTAAAGCACTGTAACTTCTTTTGAAGATTTTTGCTTCATTTGTTTTTGATATATTTCAGTTTGTTTAATATGCAAATGTCTGGAATTTCGTCAAACATGCATAATGACTTACCGGAGAAGTTTGTATATCACTTTCATTCACAAACGAAATCCTTTAAAATCAAGAAGTTTGGTGTTGTAGGAGAAACATGCGTACATGTTATTCACACTTTAGTGTTTTCATTTCATGAAGGCAAAGATATATAACATTCTCTGATAAGTCATCATGCATGTGTGACGAAATTCCATACATTTGCATATTAAACAAACTGAAATATATCAAAAACAAAGCGAAGAAACAAAAATCTTCAAAAGAAGTTACTTTATCATTTTAAAAGTTCTTCCAAATAAAACAATTTTTTTTTTGACGTTATAGGCACTTTAATGCTTTTGGCTAAATTTTCATATTTTAAGGAATTGCGAGGGCATTACATACATTGTTAATGCACTAGAATTCAAAGGTACAAAACGAAAACGTCCGCGTGACAAAACTCTTCAAAATATCAGAAAATTAATTTTTACTAGCAGCTTGTTTACTCATTGTTATTTATTCTCTTAGTTAAAAGTGCCTAACCTCTGGGGATTTTATATATTTGTAATCTTTGAATTCTCCTGAAAAAGAATGTAATATATCTTGTAAGCCGAAAATTTCATCTTCATAGACTTTTTTGA
Source organism: Chrysogorgia sp. JL179-B06 (assembly GCA_035772405.1). NCBI lineage: Eukaryota > Metazoa > Cnidaria > Anthozoa > Scleralcyonacea > Chrysogorgiidae > Chrysogorgia > Chrysogorgia sp. JL179-B06. The sequence continues at coordinate 13,620,556 of JAYKKM010000475.1, read as the reverse complement.
TGTTAAAGTTGACGGAAGTGACGTCAAACAAGGAATCTGTAAAGAGGTTTTCATATAGACAGATTCCTGGGTTGACATCACTTCCGTCAACTTTAACTTCAACACTAGCTTGGTCAATAAGCTTTTAATAAACAATTACTGCCGGATGAGGCTGAGTATGATATCAAGAATTATCCAGACCGAGCTGTCAATGTTATCTGGCTTCAATTCTTGTTATTATAATCTTGCACCTACATATCCTATATCCTATCCTATATCCTATATCCTATATCCTATCATATATGAGGCTACACCTCATATCCTAGCAGTAGAGAAAAAACAAGATGGCGGCATGTTTTATTTAGGTCGAAAAAAGCTGAAATCGATGGGGTTTTATAAAGAAACCCCGAACTGACGAAGTGTTTGGCTATATAATAAAACAATTATACCATTCGCTCTCGTCGTATATGAACTAATAGGGAATTTACGAAAGTGAAGACGCCGACGGCATTCTCAACACCATAAAACATAATATTCCAAACCTCGTAGCAGATCGTTACCATTGTAGACCACTTTCAAGTTATGTTTTCAGACACTTTTGAAGCTTGATAGTTTGCATACTGATTTCAGTTAGTGTGCAGGGTAAATTTAACTAAAGTATCGAAGCGGGTGACGTCGTCCACAGAACACGAAAATACTGTAAATGACGTCCTGTTTAGAAGGAGGACGTCGTTGAAAATTCTCTTGGGAATAAAAATTAAACTTCGCCTTTGCTCGGGATAAAAAATTGCTTTGTTAAGAGACGACGTCCTCGATGCCTGCGTCGTGTTTTCGTAAACTCCTTAAAATAGCAAACTGGGCGCTTTGCGCCTCGTTGGCTATGAGATCATATACGACGAGAGCGAATGGTATAATTGTAAATTATCATGTGTAAGTCGAATCCAATAATTGTTTTATTATACAATTATCAATGTAGAAGCCTTTAGGGAGTTTAGGAAGTAAGCCACGCAAAGACAATTACGTCACATACAGACAATTTTTGATATTTTGTAGGTGGCAAGACATCAAGAATTATCTGTAGGTTTTCTAGCCAATCACAATCGAGATTGTATGAGTATTGTATAATAATATATATTGGCTTATTTTTCATATTCTAAGCTTATTTTGTCAGTTTAACTATGGTGGAAAAATCGGTCAAATTTTAAAATTAATCAAATTTTTACATGTCTAAAAATCACCGATCTTACACCATTTTATTCTTTACAGCACTTATTTCATGTTTGAGTCGGTTTTCTTCGAAACCGCGGGAATGGCGGGATGTATATACCATACAACCCTATGAATACTAATTAGATAAGAAATGAAGAAAAACTAGGAAAATATTTGTCCAAGGTGGAAAAATGGACAAAACATTGTTAGAAAACCTCCTCAATCATGTAATAAGTCAGTTAATTACCTCGAACGTCGGGATGTATGCGATATACAGCCCTCGAACGCTACGTGTCCTCGGGGTTGTATATAGCATACATCCATGTTCTCGGTAATTAACTCTTAAATATTGGTAAAAAAATCACCAAAAAGTTAACCCAAAATATTAAATTACCCTGAATATTTTTCCAAACGCGTACTACGTAATTAATTGGTCTTGAACAGTGTTATTTCCTAAAGTATATATAACTGTTAATTTTACACCAAAAATCCACCATCAACAGGAAGAGTTACACCATGAATCATGCTTGCTTTATCACTCAGTAAAAAAATGATGGCATTTACAACTTCATGAACTTCTATAAGTAAAAAATGGAAATTTGTTTTTATCTTCCAGTATATTACCATAAATATCCAACTTAGTGCCCCCGGCAATTGGGCAAATAAATAAATACCCCTGTCCCAATAAGTGCCCCCCTGACGAATACAAACAAACACCACCCCCTGACAAATACAAACAAGAAATAAGAACCCCCTGATGAATACACCCTGTTCATATAAGCACCTCTGGGGTACCTTTAAGTTTTAATGCCAAAGATATAAAGCAGCAATACACATTTTTACATAGGACAAAGTGATTGACGCAAGTCTTTATTCTCTTGAATTTTTAAAACATTTATGTTAGTGTTGATTAATAATAGGAAAATATATTGCTGAAATTCCCTTGGCTTCTCTTGACAAAATGCTGTTCTTGTAAATAATGGCCCTGTTCAAAATTAGCACCCCTCCAATTTCAACAGTCTAAGGGAACTTAGAATTAAAGTTAGGATTAGGGTTAAGATCAGGGTCCTAACCTCTCTCAATTTACTTTTAATTTGAGAAGATATCAAATAATTTCCCAACGCAACAGGTGATAAATCAGACATAGTTTGACGCTACTCTGGCTTTAAAAAGTTTTTTGAACGTAACTTTAAAAGTTACTGTCCATGACCCAACGTTTCGACACTCCAATCTATTGTCTTCATCAAGGGTGCAGATCGTTGTAAAGTTAGGATCCCTTTTTATGCCCTCATAGAACCAATGATGACGTTATCTATTAACGAGATGCAAATAAGCTTCTGGTAATAAACCACCGTCGTCGCGATTCAATGGGGTGTGGGCGCTATTGATATGCCAAGCCTCCAGACAACATCTCTGATGTTACCGCGGATTAGTGGTAATAATTTTTGAATTTTCCCACGCAATCTCATGGTAGGTAACGCACGCGTGCTCCGACAAAGCAGAATTTTCCTTTTTGGAAAAGAAAAAATCCTTTTGGTGTTCTTTTACGCGTACGAAACTGACGTTTAGTCTGACCCTACTCTTGATCACTGTCATTGCACGCTTTACGTTGAAACTACCTAAGATTCTTTTAATTGGTTTCCGCAATCTCTTGAATTTATACGGAACAACCGCAAAACCCATCACCAAACTTTCGTTCTCAGAGTTTGTACGTGGTGGAGTAACTGCAGGTTTTAAACAGTTTTTTTAGAAAATCATTAGGATAGTTATTTGCCTTTAAAGCGTCGAATAATACATGTTTTCGCTCACTTTCCCTTGAATCTAGATGGTATGCCTTGAGCTCTCAAAAACAAAGTTCTAGGAACGGACTTCTTATGGCATATGGGGTGGTGTTGGTTTTCGGTATACATCAGTTTCTAATTTCCCTAATTATCAACAATCATTCTTTTCACGTTCTACTGTGAATTGAATTGAAGGCTCTATTGAGTTCAAGTGGTGCAAAAGAATTTCCACTTCATTCTTGGATACCCGGGAAATGACAACATCGACGTATCGTTTCCAAAACAAAGGCTTCACTGGCGCGGACGCTAATGCTCTTCGTTCAATGTCTTCCATCACTAAATTAGCAATCACAGTAGAAACGGGTGAACCCATGGCTGTGCCAAAAACCTGTTGATAGTAAGTGCCGTCATACACAAAACTAGTTGTGTTTAGACAAAAAGTCAAGAGTTCTATTAGATCCTCGACAGGCAACGTTGTTATTCGATCTAAAGTAACATCCTGTCTTAGTCTATTGTCGGCAATTGTGATAGCAAGATCAACTGGTATTTTGGTGAAGAGAGAAACGACGTCAAACGATACCAGATACGAAAGTTCGGTGATGGGTTTTGCGGTTGTTCCGTATATTCAAGGGATTACGGAACCAATTAAAAGAATCTTAGGTAGTTTCAACGTAAAAGTTGCTTAAAAACCTTTCTTGACGTTGGGTCATATTTTCGCGAAACCTAAGGATCGTATTGCGAAGGAATAGAGGAAAGACGCTATTTATTCCATCCCGTGCAATGACTGTGATCAGGAGTACATCGGTCAGACTAAACGTCAGTTTCATACGCGTTTAAAAGAACACCAAAAGGCTGTTTACTTTTCAAAAAAGGAAAATTCTGCTTTGTCGGAGCACGCGTAAGTAACCTACTGTACCATGAGATTGCGTAGGAAAATTCCAAAATTATTACCACTAATCTGTGGTACCATCAGAGACGTTGTCTGGAGACTTGGCATATCAATAGCGCCCACACCCCATTGAATCGCGATGACGGTGGTTTATTACCAGAAGCTTATTTGCATCTTGTTAATAGATAACGTCATAATCGGTTCTATGAAGGTATAAATAGGGATCCTAACTTTACAACGATCACCACTGATGAAGCCACTTTGGAGTGTCGAAACGTTGGGTCATGGAAAGTAACTTTTAAAGTTACGTTCAAAAAACTTTTTAAAGCCAGAGGGAAGAATACAAGAGAAAAGATTCATAACAAAAGCAGGAAAAGAAGAATTTTATCTTCTTAATTCCTACGTTTAGAGACGAAAGATGATAAGGATCATGAAGATAAATAAAAAGATGAAAATTAAGGAGACCAAAAATAAGTACAAACCTGAAAATCGTCCCAATGGTATTTTATCCAGCATTGCTTTAGCTTTTCCAGGATCTGACCAGCCCAACCTGCCCATCTCAGTCATAACAACAGTAGGATTGACAGTGTTCACCCTAATCTAAAACAAAATTATTAATATTTAATATTCATGATGAGAATTCGTAATAAGTGAAGTGAATAATTGAAATAAGGACAGCTAGTGTAGTTTTATCCATTTATACCCCAGAGTGATCAGTACCTAACTTCTCCTAATAATATCAATGGTTAACCAAGCATATAGATAATGAGAATAAAGGAAATGATCACCAAAGATAAACAGACATGTTTTTAAAACTTCTCCAACTAGTACTATAAGAAATGCTTGTAGACAAAATAATGAGAATTTGTAGGCTGATACTTGGGATTAAAACTTACGTTGTGTGATCCCAACTCCAAAGCCATTACTTTGGTCATCATGTCTAAGGCAGCCTTTGTACAACCTAAAAATTAAATAAAAACAAAATTTTTTGTACATTAATCCATGACTAGAAAGCATATTAGAGCAAAGTAACACTAGTGCTAGGTGTTCAACTCTATATAGCCACCGATTACAGATATAACCTTTATGCGTCAGTATGATCAACATACAAATTCTCCTTATTGGTCTCCAAACATTTCTTAATTATAGTACTAGTTGGGAGAAGTTGTCAGTTTAAAAACTTTAAAGTTTAAAAAGTTTAAAAACATGTCAGTTTATGCTGTTCTGATTAAATATCTCTGATGCTTATTAAAGAAATAGTTCACAAGACATAGTCTTACAGTAAACTGTGTGATCTTTCAGAGCAGCTTGTGATGCTTGACTTGAAATGTTCACAATTGCTCCACCATTCCCATGCAATATCATTCTTTGTGCAACAATCTTCATAGTGGAAATTAAAATATATGTATTTAAAAATATCATAATATTCACAAATAATTTGTATGTATATTATCACTATTTAAATTAAAGTAAATGTTTGAACCTAGGAGTATCATTACAAGTGTGAAGTTGATCGTCCAGGTTGTTGTACCCACCAACAAACAAGAGACACACCAATGAACAATAGACTCTGACCAATTAACAATAGACAGACCAACACACAATATAGGTATGTAATTGACAAATTGTAGGCCCATGCTTAATGCATGATGCAACACCCACTCACTATATTAATATTATGACACAAACAAACAACAGGTCGTAACAAACCAGACATGTATATATATACCTGTATAGGCAAACCTGACAAACACGCTTTAATGTACTTGACTCTGAAGAGTACTGACATTTTGACGACCTCAGCAGTGGTTTTTCTCAAGATTACAACAACCATGCAAAATATAGTTTTTCTCAAGACTACAACAACCTGGACGATCATCTTCACACTTCTACTATTCAAATCATTGATCAACTTACTTGTGAAACAAACAATGCTGCTTTGACATTGATATTAAACGATCTGAATAGATATTAATAGAAGACAATTATCATGTTGTTCATGACACGACTCTTGTACTATACTTTTCTGTACTTTTCTATACTGTATCATATTATATCATACTGTACTGTACTGTACTGATCTAAAATTTGGATGGTCAACTATTTTCTCTTTAATTTGTGCATTAAAAAGTACCACTCTGATCAGTGGTCAGAGCACTGCACTAGCATCGCAGGGTCGCAGGTTCAATTCCAGCCAGAAAGCCTCTAAGTTGCATTTTTCGCAACTGGTCCCAGGTTAGTCTTAAAATGTATATATTCCAACACTCGAAATTTTCCTTCACCATAATCCTTAGAGCCTATATATATATATCATATTATGTGTCAGTCACTAAATTATATCAGTAATACTTGTACGTAACGCTTGTTATGTATGTATTACATGACATTGTACTCAGAGGCATACGGGAAGGGGGGTCAAATTTGGTGGACCCCCAGGTCTTCCCAAACCAATACGCCCCTGATTGTACTTACAATTCAAAATTTTCAGGAGTAATATCCAAAAATGGTTGTAGCCTAGCAACTGCAGCATTATTAACTAACAAATGAATGTCTCCAAGCGATGATACAACTTGTTTTGTTGCTTCCAAATCATTCAGATCTACACAAACGGTCTTGATCAACGGAAACTAAAATATTGAATAGAATCTAGAATGGATCAATATCAGCTGTATATAACTGATGCGCAAAGAAAACCCAGGTTGAACATCTTGGCAAGATCTTGCAAGATCTTGCATGATCTTGCCAAGATCCTGCCAAGATCCAGATCATGCCAAGATCTTAACAAGATCTTCCCAAGATGAATAAATCTTGAAATAATAGCCAACCATCTTGGTGAGAATCTTACAAGATCTTGTCTAGATCTTGCCAAGATTCTGAAAACTATTTTTGCACAAAAAATTAATGATCAGGTGACAGATAAAAATAGCTATAGGCAATTGTGATATTATGCCTTCTTTTTTCACTCAAAGGTCCTGGGCAAGGGGTTATTGCGTATACGTACATCTAGTAATTAATTCAATCGCAGTTGAGGTGACCGTGAGGTACTAGGTCTGAGTCGTCTTCTGCACGATCTTTTTTAGTAACCGCGAGAGGTTGGAACTTGGACTAAATGAGACATGCCTGCACAGGGAGTTCTAACTTGGTCCGCCTACATGTTTATCAGTATTCAGTAACAGGGGCGGATCTAGCCTAAAATCTGACTGTATCGGATTTGTGACGACACGAAAATAGGGGGGTCCGGGGGCATGCCCCCCCGGAAAATTTTGAAGATTAGGAGCCCGGAAATGCGATTTCCAGCAATCTGGGGGATTTATCAGGCAAAAATAACGGCACGCGAAACTGAAACTTTTCAAGAATATAACTAACGAAAAAACGAAAATTAAGTTAAATCATGCAAAGTTATGTACAATTTTACCCTCGGAAACATCTAATCTTGAAGCAGCAGCGTGAGGGCAGATTGGAAGAAAATTCAGTTCAAAATCATTTTGAGAACAGCAGCATGAGGGAAGATTGGAAGAAAATTCAGTTCAAAATCATCTTGAAACAGCAGCATGAGGGAAGATTGGAAGAAACTTCAGTTCAAAATCATCTTGAAATAGCAGCGTGAGGGAGATTGGAAGAAAATTCAGTTCAAAATCATCTTGAAACAGCAGCAAAAGTGCATTTAAATGGCAGGGGAAATATTAAGTTTCGCTCTATTTTGTGCATGTCTTTGCATATACTTTCAATGTTGTAATATTATGTCCAAAATCAATCTTGCAACAGCAGCAGGACGGCAGTTAGGAAAAAGTAATACTAGTAGAGTAAGAAAGAGTGAAAGACTAAGAATTATATTGCACAATTTTCCCCAATGTTTATAATTTAAATGTCACTCGATGGACAGCACTGAGTGTCTGACACTCTGACTAGTATAATAACATGAACATGAAACCGGGTTCATATAACAACACTACAGCATAACATTTATAACAGCTCAGTCAGTCGGCTGAGCATTTTCGAAAGCTATTTATTAATTTATAGCATATCAGAATGTTCAAGTCAGATTGAAGTCGTTGAACACTGTAAAAAATAATATAAAGCAGATGAATATTCAATACGCTATTAAAACTTATACGGACAGATCACTCATTAGCATATTCGACATTTAGTGCATATGATAATATTAGTAGAGCTACTTAAAATATTTATTATTCACGAAACTTACCTCACTGGGTGCTGATTTAAATTCCGCGCTTCCTGGCTGCGAGGGAACTGTATCTTCGCAAAATTGCATAGAGAAACACGCATATTGGCACCGATTTTCGTCTCAAATTCGGCTTTAAGTAACTTCTCGCAATCGCAGCTTAAGAAGGAGTAATCTACTCGGCCTTTTCCACCGACGAATAACTTGTATTATCCAAGACACACAGTAGCTGTTCATGTAGAACATTGTTGAATGCCATGGTTAAAACAGAGTTGCGCTCGACTAGAGTCGTGGTGTAAACTTGGATAAATCACATCATCGACATGGCATAATCATACTTAGGTCCTCAGATAGGCCACGGTCGATACAGTCCACTGTATCGGAATGTATCAGAATAGTGGCGTTTTGATTGGTTTGATACAGTCTATGACGATTTGACTGTATCGGAATGTGTGCGATACAGTCGATACAGTTACTATAAATAGCACAACTGTATCCGTCGGAAGGTCATCGGTAAAACATCGCCATTAAGAATCGAGACGGCTTCGAGCGCGCATTTTGCGCGATGGAAAGGAACATGTTGGGGCAATTTTCGCGGGCTCGAATTTCAAGACACGAATTCGTCTCGCGCTGAAATTAATGATCGTAGAATTGAACCCAGAAGCGATTTTAAACCAACTTCGAAAAATAAAATTGCGCACATCAAAGATATTGAAAATGATGTAATTGTTTGGAAAAAGGTACTCCCGCGAAATTTAATATTCGAATTTTAATTTATTTTAATTATAATTAGATTATTAGTTAAAATCTGACTGTATCGTGTGATACAGTTGATACAGTCTAGATCCGCCCCTGAGTAATAACTAGTATCGGAACATCTATACAAAACAGCAACCACTGACCGGTTCCTGATCTTCACTAGTTATTTACTGAATACTGATAAACATGTAGGCGGACCGAGTTAGAACTCCCTATGATGAAATACATCATGGAACTGCTTGCTACCTAATCAGTTTTTCCCCGGCTGTATTTTCTAAAAGGATCGTCCAGAAGACGACTCAGAGCTCACCTCAACTGCGAGAATATATTCAATATTTGTTTCTACTTTCTGCTAAACTGCTTACTTCTTTCTGCAATGAATCCAAATCCGACTGCGTCCTGGACAACGCGATAACTTCAGCTCCACATTCAAGCAATTTTTTGGCTGTATCACGGCCTATACCTAAAAACAAAAATAGTAAAATAGCGACTGACCCGTCGACGACGACGAGGCGATCTCGTACGCTAGCTTCCTTATTTCTCCGTCAATTTGAAATAAATGAATGTCTATCGCGAGAAGGGGCATACGAGAATAAAATATTAATATTATTAAAGTTTACCTTTCCCTGCTCCTGTAACTAAAGCTTTTTTCCCACCAAAACTGATCTCCATTTTTAGACAAACTTCAGATCTAGGCTCGGTTGAAGATAACGAGAGCATGGGTCGAGTTTGGTTACAAATTTGAAAACTTTAATTTTCAGAAAATATAATCAAGGAAAGAAAATCTTGAATCATGTATCTTCTTTGTTTTATTTAGTTATTTCTCCCATATTATTTATTTATTTACATTGTTTGATATCATAATTTTCTAATACCCCTAGTTTATATTATATTTTATTATATAATATAATAGACAGTGTTTTATTGATGGTTCCGTCACTAATAAAACTGTTAATCACACATGTGCGATTATTTTGCTCTATTTTTGTCGGTGGGGCTAAAACGCAGGTAGCGGGTAGCGGCCCAGCAGTTAGTATACCCAAAAGGTCGGAAATGTGAAGAGATGACTGGAAACAACTCCAAAACAACTAAGATCCTAACCCAACCCTAACCCCCGCTATACCCGCGTTTTAGCCTCGCCTCTATTTTTGTTGATTATATAATAAACAGAAAAATACATGGATGCTTGCAGGAAATACTATGAAAATATTTACTTGTCGTGTTGACCAGGATATCTCACTCGTTCTGGTCAACACTCGAAATAACTAAATTTCATATTTCCGCACTTTCATGTATTATTCTCTATTTAATATCCCTAGCAGTGGCGGAAATTCGCCTTTTTCGGTGGTGGGGAAAAGACTCTTTTCTAAAATTTCCGACAAGTTTATTCGCTAAGAGCATTGAGACTGTTGTATAATGCTCCTAATACTTCTATTATTATTATTATTATGTATTGTTTAATAAACGAGCAGCAGTGTTTTATCAGATATAAAACACGACGGCGTAGCCCGAGTGTTTTAGATCTGATAAAACACGTGCTGCGAGTTTATTAAACGGCTTCAAACACGACCCATTTGATAAGTTCATTGGCGTAGTAATTTTGAAAATCGATGTTGTCTAAGCCGAGAAAATCAAAGATAAAGTTTATGTAAATCAGGACGAATCTTTATCACATTTAAAGACACGATACGGTAGTGATTTTATTTTGTCTTTTCCTCATGAATTATTAATGATGTTTGAATATTACGTAACCAATTTTTTTGCACACAAAAATGGACAAATAAAGAAACTAAAAATGGTTTCGATACACAAAATGTGTTTAACCTCTGTTGCGCCTAAGTCGCTGTCGAATACTCTGTGCACAACGGGCATTCAATCTGCACGACAGGCATTCAATCTGCACCTTCACTCTTTTTAGACTTTTCTACATATTTCGACCGCTATTTCAACCTTTATTGATTTGGTTTGCAGTCGTACTATCGTAATAAGTTTATATTTAGTTTAGTTTATGAGATTTATCACTCTTATAGGTGAACGGAATACCCCAACAGGCTAGAAACCCAATTGATTGGGGTTGCGAGGGCCAAAACGATTTAAGGTCGTTATCCGAGAAGACCCGAAAGTCTTACCATTTGCTGGTATTATTGCAAAGGCAGCACTTTCTCCTCAATTATTTTTAAGACCCTGAGTGGCGGTGGTCCGACACAGGATTTGAACCTGTAGATGGCTCCTCATTTTTCATGTTAAAGATGGCTCCATTTCAATATATTCCTTAGGTATTTCCGAAATTCCAACAAAAAGTAAAATTTCCGACAAATTAGCGATTTGACGACAGGTGGTGGGGCGGTGCTCCCTAGTTTATATTATATTTTAATATACCCCTAGTTTATATGTAATAGTTCAAACACGAGACGGACGACTTTACCGGGTTTTCAAAGTCCGAGCAAAAGTAACCGGATTCACATTGTTTTGTATCCAACAAAACGAATCCGGTTACTTTTGCTCTACAGGGATCTCCGCGCGGTCGCGTAACTTTTGTTCTTTTTGTCTGTGCTTTATACAGGGTGTATAAAAAAACGAGACCTTTAGAAATTAACCTATTGTTGTTAAGCACAAGATTTTATGCTCCTGGGAATTTAAAATAGCTTCTAATCGCATGAAGGAGCATAACTGCATAACAAATTGTCAATGTACTTTGAGGCCCTGTTTGACAGTCCAATCGGATCGAAAAACGCGGGCACATGTTTACATGAATCCGTTTGGCAGCAGGCCTCAAACCGCGCAAATTTCACGCATGCGTATCAAGTAATTTTCAAGTCAAACCGTGTTTATATCAATCAGATTGGCAACATTCAAGTCGATCCTTGCTTGAATCTCAAGTCAATCAACTCAACTGCGTGGATTGACTTCAGCCATCCGTTTCGATCAGATCGAAAACGTTCAATCTTCTTCATCAGTGGCGGATTAAAGCCCGGTTTCCATATGATCGCAACGATCGCAGCGACGATCGTCGACTCCGCGTTGCGATCGTTGCATTCATATAGAAATCGGGCTTCGATCGCAATGATCTCTGCGATCGCGATCGCAATGATCGCCAGGTTTATGGTTTCCATATGATCGCAAGGATCGCAATGATCGCAGAACTCTTTATTTCTGCGATCGTTGCGATTATATGGAAACCGGGCTTAAGCGTACCTGGGGCCCCTGGCTGTCCCCCCCCCCGAAAATCGTCTATCGATCGGCGTCGTTTGATTTCCATGCGATATTTCAAGCATTTGGGATTGGGAAACTGAAAAATATTGTCGAAGATCGCTGTAGTCGAATCACTTGATCGCATGAAATTCAAAATAAGATAAATAAAACGATAAAAAATTATAACTTTTATTTTAAGTATTTAGAACTTTAGGTGTGGACATAGATTATGGAATTTTCCTTAAGGCAGCGACAGAAGAAAATCAAGTTAGCAGATAAAAGTGAGGCCGGCTGGTTGGCGGTCCATGAATACGAAGCAGATCGGAGGAGCTCGCCAGCGACTCTGATGATGAGAAACGGATTAGGAAAGCACAAGAGTCAGCCATTAAGAAACGGCGCAGAATGCAGTCAAGAAAGAGAAAGCCAGACAAGTTTCAACGCCACGCCCTAATACTATTACAATCATGTCGAGCCAATCATGTTGTTAATGACCAATTGTTTTTTCGAGGTAAATTATTCCCCTTCTTTGTTTATCAGAGGAAGGCCAGTGCTTGCACGTAACCTGCCATTACCTGCAACTACATTAGAAGTAGAAGGAAAGTTTGTTTACAGCAGCCAGTCAGCTATAGTATTTCGAACATAGCGGGCCCCTAGGATCCGCGGGCCCCTGGCGGTTGCCCAGTCAGCCCTCCCCTTAATCCAGTCAGCCCTCCCCTACAAGGAGAAACAACATTGGGAGATTTGACTTGAACACTCAATCCGCTTCATGTAAACAGGGCCTGAGTCTTGGTATAATGTAAACAGTAAAAACTCGTTGCTCTGTGGTCAGTTGAACCATTTTTATTCGAACTGATGAGATAGATGGATAGATAGAAACTTTATTTAAACACGCTAACCATTGTCAACCTAGGCTGATTTCCACAAGGGGCGTGCACAATTACAAGATTACAAAGATATAGTATATAGTAACATATAGTAAGAAAGTTATAGGTACTGTACAAGATTATAAAATATAGAAAAAGTATACAGTGAAACATATCTATTTACAAATATTATCATAAAAACGTTATTCAAAAAATGTGAGTAGCGATTTTGTTTTCAAAAGACACGAGGGAGTTGCTCTCCCGTGTCTTTTGAAAACAAAATCGCTACTCACATGATGACTAATTAGTACTTTGACAATTTGTTATGCAGTTATGCTCCTTCATACGCTATTAAGCTATTTTAAATTCCCAGGAGCATAAAATCTTGTGCTTAACAACAATAGGTTAATTTCTAAAGGTCTCGTTTTTTTTATACACGCTGTATTTAACATGTTTCTTTGCAGTTATGCTCCTTCACACGATTACAAGTTATCTTAATTTCCCAGGTGTATTAAGACCGTGTTTTTAATTTCCCAGGAGTATAAGACCGTTTTCTAAGGGTTCATTTTTTTTTGATACACACTGTACAATCTTTTTAGAATCTTTGTTATTAAAAAGGAAATCTCCGAGGCAGGTTGCAGTTGTCTCATTCGCCTGTATTACTGTATATATGCGTTTAGAACAAACGCGGCCTTAATGCACGAGGGCTTTGAAATCCCTGTAAAGTCTGACGTTGAGTGTTTGAACCGACTTCTCAAACATAGAAATTTGGGAGGTACTTCATGTATGCCTAAAGCTGGTTACTTCGTGTAAGTCTGTCCCCAACACAACTATAATCCTAACCAAAATTTTGTGTCGGGACACAAAAATGGGCATACATGAAGTACGTATTTTCAATGTCCTAGGACTTTGAAATATTTGGGTATATACTTCATGGTAACACTAGACCGGGTTTCCATCTGTTTTGTATACCCCTAACCCTAACCCTAACCCTAACCATAACCTTAATAATAACCGTAAAATATGGTGGGAGACTATATGTATTGTTACCATGAAGTATATCCCAATATTTGGCCCTTTCTCGATATATGAGCAACCGGAATGTTAAAATTATTATAGCATCAACCAAGTCAGTTTTAGGGTTAGGATTTGGATTGGTTAGGATTAGGGATTGGTTTGTATTTCGGTTGTTCATATATCGAGAAAGCGCCAAATATTTCAAAACGTCATTACGTGATCAGCTAGATGGATGTTCCTCCGGTTTGAAAACACTAATTAAACATTAATTTCTTAATTTGTTTTTGGTTCATGAATTATTAATGAGTTTGAGAATATATTTTAATACCCCTAATTTATATTATATTTATTAATTTATTAATAAGCTATTAATGAAACGAAAAAATATCAAAGGTATTTTGTAGATATATTATAAATATAAAAAAGCTTGTGTGTGGTTTGGCTTGTATATTTTACATTACATAATACAACACATACAAATAATTTGTTGATATGTTCAACAAACCTGTCTGTATCAAAGGTAATCTTTTATTTTGCATATGGTCTCATTTATTTACAATTTTATATACAAGGTTTTTAGCACAATGATTTTAGGCCATTATTTCCAACATTTTTGTTTCAGTAAGAAATCTACAAGCTGCAATTCAACATGCAATTCCTTCCCATAATAAGGCACATAATTATTTACAAATGAGGGTTACCATGAACACGGAATCTATAAATGCATGTGTATCGAGGGTGTCCATGGTTACTCAGGATACGAAGCTCAATATATTGAAAGGTTTCTGCGGTCCCGTCAAGAAGCTATAAAAGAAGAAAATGTTCTTGACATTTTACCTTTTTGCTCCATGCACCATATGCTGCCAGACAGGGGAGGTGCCAGGAATTCCACGATGCAGGGGCTAGAGGTCCCAAGGCTACCGGTAGTGGTATTTCCTTTTGGGGGGTCCGGGGAATTTTTGATTTTCTAAGCCTCTGGTTTAACGCTATTTGCTGCATTTTTGGGGCAGTTTTAACAAAAAATAAAAAACAGTGAAAATCATGATTATTTTTATAGTTAGTATTTCCTTACTGTATATGAAACTAACTCTAACAATAATATTCACGCAAAAACTAGATGACAGCATGACAGTCAAAGTGAGCGTGCGAAACAACACAAAGGTGATACTGATTTGTGCCAGAGATGAAAGTTGATTACCTTTGACGTTGTTCAGCGAAACATTTGTTAATGCGTTTGTTAAACTTTTTTCTTTTCTTTTTTTCTTCCAGCTCGTTCCCCGACGAATTGTTAATTTTTCCCCAACAGGGGGGCTACGGTTCCCCAACGAAAGCCCCCTGCCATCCCCGTCTGGCACCACCCCTGCTGCCAGAGTGGAGCACTGAGTGCTTTGTCAGTAATTCAATTGAATATAAATGACAAATGAATATCAATAAAATCATATTGCATACCTAAATAATTAAGTTTTGCAAATAATGATAATGACTTACTTGTATGTTGAATGTCTGGATAAAATGACCTTCATTATGAAAAATATAATATCCTAATTTTACTCTCTCATTCCCATTTAGGTCTTTCCATCCCTGCAATGAGAGAAAAGAAATACTCACGGAAAATTACAAAATTAAAACAATCATAATATATGATTGAAAATGTGATAATTATTTTATCAATAATTGCATACCCAAACAGTAAATTCTTTTGGAGCACTTGCTATATCTCCAGTTGGTGACAATGATTTAGGAATATGTTCCAACGAGAAGGCACTTGGTATCAACATCTTGGCAAGCTGAATAACAAAAGCATAAGGGATATAGTGACAGGGTTCATATTAGTTTCTTGTTTTAAAATTTAAAGGAATCTCAATTTTAAGGTAATTTTAAGGACAATCTGATGGGAAAATAATAATTTCATTCCATGATTTAGTTGTTAAAATTGCATTTTCATTGACAATTTTTTCATGACTATACTAATACGTATTCAAGCCTGGAAATAATTATTTTTGCTGTACCTGTCCGAATGACCAGCTCAAATGAATTTGTAATGAAGCACAAAAGATTGTACCTGTCACGGTACAACTTAGCGTAACGGTACAACTTAGCGTAACGGTCTAAAAACTAAATG
Source organism: Chrysogorgia sp. JL179-B06 (assembly GCA_035772405.1). Lineage (NCBI taxonomy): Eukaryota > Metazoa > Cnidaria > Anthozoa > Scleralcyonacea > Chrysogorgiidae > Chrysogorgia > Chrysogorgia sp. JL179-B06. Next base: position 13,604,562 of record JAYKKM010000475.1, on the reverse strand, counting down.
TAACATCTCAAAACCTAGCATAACGTCTTACAACTTAGCGCAAATGTCTCCAAACTTAGTGTAACATCTCCAAACTTAGTGTAACATCTCCAAACTTAGTGTAACGTCTCCAAACTTAGCGTAATGACTAAACTTAGCGGTAACGTCTCATAACTTAGCGCAATGTCTCCAAACTAGTTAGATGGTGCAATATGTCTCCAAAGTTAGCGTAATGTCTCCAAACTTAGCGGAGCGTCTCCAAACTTAGCGGAGCGTCTCCAGACTTAGCGTAACATCTCACAACTTAGCGTAATGTCTCCAAACTTAGTGTAACGTAACGTCTCATAATATAGCGCAATATCTTCAAACTTAGCGTAACGTCTCATAACTAAGCGTAACGTACTAACGTCTCCAAAGTTAGCGCAATGGCTGCAAACTTAATGTAACGTCTCATAACATAGCGCAATATCTCAAAACTTAGCGTAACGTCTCATAACTTAGGATAACGTCTCATAACTTAGGATAACGTCTCATAACTTAGCGTAATGTCTCCAAAGCTAGCGCAATGTCTCCAAAGTTAGCGTAATGTCTCCAAATTTAGCGTAATGTTTCTGACCTCGTAGTCCACTGACCTCGTAGGAGGTGGAGAGGACTGAACATGCCCGGTAAGCGTCGCAGCCAATTGTGTTTGCGGGGGGGGGGGGGGGGGGGGGGGGGGGGTGCTCAAAGGATTTTTGCCCAAAAAATAATGGACAAATTAACAAAATCAACTCTATATCTTTATGATTTTACTCGATATTAGCAAATATAAAAAATCAAATATAAATGTTTATACATTGTGCACCTTTATAACAACAAAACCTTGATTTCCTTCAAATGCCCAGCAGTTTCCAGGACTATTATCTGACTGGAAAAATGAACAATAATGGATCGAACAAATTTAATGTATGAAATTACAGCTCAGCATATGCCTTTTCCTGAGTTATGAGCAACAACTTAAAAAGTTAATTTACTGCATTAAATTGTGGATATACAAACTCCCAGGCAGATGGAATAAAGGAATACTAAATGGTTTTCCATGCAGGATATTGTGTTATAAAATAACATGTATACTACACAGGCTCTGATTGGTCAATACCCGTGTTTGGATCAAGCCATCCAAACACGGAAATTTCCCACCAAAAACTTCCTTAAGTTTTGCTGCTGGTTCTCTTAATTGTATTATTTTATAAAAGTAAAACCTAATGGTTTTAGTAAAACCCATTTTTGCATTCATTAAAGATAATTATCTTCATTGTCAAAAACTCGAAAAAATATCATCTGACATTTTTTAGAAAAGGTGGGAAAATTTCCATGTCCCACATGGAATACTCTGATCCTGCATGGGTATTGACCAATCAGAGCACTTAGCTGTATTTAAATTTCCCACCCTTTTTTAGAAGTCTAGCCTGCTTTTTATTTTATAAAAGAAGTATAAAATTACTCAGGTTCAAATCTTGGGCTGACCTACTACACTACACTACACTACACTACACTACACTACACTACACTACACTACACTACACTACACTACACTACACTACACTACACTACACTACACTACACTACACTACACTACACACTATTCATTTGTATTACAAATTAAAGAAACTTTACAGGTGATGGGTCTTGCTTAAATCCCAGTAGATAACAATTAGTGCCATTAATGGTCATAAGATATAGATAGTTATATACATGAAGTGACTTATTCTTAAAGAAAATTGGTAGTAAAAATTTAAAAGGTGCATAAGTTTGAGGAGGTTAAAGATATAAGTAAGATTGTAGTGATTTAAAGTAATATTAAGATTATGAACATATTAGGAAACGATTAAATGTCAAGATGAGCAGTTTATTCAGGATCAGCTGCTTCTGACGAGTCATCAGTTATCCCAAGATGTTCCCTATAAATGTTTGTCGAACCTTGGATTGCATCAGTGCAACACAGTTTCCGGAACAGAGAGCGATATCGTTTTGACATTCCAAGGTGGCATAGGACGTTTTCATTTGCAGGATGCCAAGAACCAAGAGCACCAATGACAAAACCAAAGACCTCACATTGCTTCCCTTGACCAATGAAAAATTGCTTCAACCCTTCATATTTATTAGTTTTCCGTTGTTCAGCATCACGAAGGGCTTCAGCATTATTATCGAAGGGGCAACAGACATCAATGATAAGGACTTTGTTGTCTTCTTTCTACAATGATATCAGGACGAAGACGGGAATTGGCAGCACGAACTTGTTGGTCGGTGGTGATGGTTCCATGTTGAACGGCGTTGACGATGCGGTCTACTATATTGTTGTGTCTGCGCAGTATACTAGGCATGTTAGGAAGGCAGTGGCATAGAACATGTGGGAGAGTCTCATCTGAGGTACAACAGCGGCATTTTGGACTGGAATTAGAACCACCGACTCTTGACGTTATTTAATGGAAGGCAATTGAGTCGAGCACGATGAATGAAACGCCAGTCCGGCTCTGAAACGAATGTTAAAGCCATTATATTGCCAGGTAGAACCATTGGCGAAGGTATCAGTGGTAAGCGCACGGCCAACTTTCTCTTGATCAGGAAGAGCGAGTAAGGTAGAGGCAAAACGGTCTTGAACGTGAAAATGGAGGAAACGACTGGCTTCTTTAGCAAGAACAGAACCAGAATTTTCAGAGGAAAGGATAGGAAGACCATTGTCATTGAATTGAATTTCAATACCAAGGTTACGTGAAGATTTACGAACTCGGGTCCACAAGGATTGAATGTTGTAACGCATGTTGTTCAATCGGTCGTCGGGTAGGCTAAACAGGAAATTCGATTTCAGAGCAGGAGTAGGATTAGATCGTGAGGCAAGTCGGACAGTTTGGTTTAACTCAGCATTAGCAATGTGAATTACAGTCGGGTCGGAACAAGAGAGAATTTTAACTGCATGAATTATAGCTTGGACATCAGCTTCAAGGATTGGATCTAGGAGACCAAGACCACCAGCGCGTTTATGAGCAAAGATGTAAGAGGCAGAAGCACGTGATGGTAGGGCACATATTCTGCGAACTGTGGCCACGAGAAGTGAACGGTATTACAGAAGATGATCTTTTTGGGGGAAGCCAGCACGTAGAGCAAATGTTAAGGAAGGTTGAAGGAAGGTACGAATCATGTCTAATTTCTGCCAAGGAACCAAAAGGGATTTCTCAATGTTACCTAAATCACGTGAGAGGTTTTGTACCAGATCAGAGATGTTATCTGGGTCGTGCAGGATTAGGCCAATAGGAACACGAAGGTATTTGTAGGGATGTTCACGATCAAGTGGAGGGATAGGGTTATTCTGGACGATGAATTCATTAAGTTCAAAAGAAGACTGTGAACGATTAGAACAAGTGATGCTAATAGAGGCACACTTATCAGGTCTGAAGGATAAACCAAGGGTTGTAGCAGTAGAAGAAGCAGCATCTAAGAGTTTCTGGAGTCGGTCTTTATTTCTGGAGATAATGACAAGGTCGTCAGCGTAAGCAAGGACGGAGATAGGAATGTTGTGAACTTTAGTAGGACCAATGTCAAAAGCTGTTTGTTTAATCGCTCGCAGGATTGTGTCAATTGTCAAATTGAAGATGATTGGGCTCAACGGACAACCTTGCTTGACACCTGAAAGAACTGGTATATCAGAAGTCAGACTGGTGGGCGTACGTATTTGGGTGGTGGCTCCAGAGTATGAGTTAATTGGTAATCATTTCTATTAGTTGTATAGTGGGACTCCAATGTGGGAAAGGGTTGTGGTAATAGCAGAATGAGGGATACTTCCAAAGGCATTACGAAGATCCATCCAAGCGACAAAAACATTTTTATGGCTACGCCTGGCTTCACCTACGATGGACTGAAGGAGGAAGGTGTGTTCATAACAGCCTTCGGAAGGACGGGCACTCTTCTGTTCTTTAGATAAAAGATCGTTATCAATGGCCCATGAAGTAAGTAGTTTGGCAATGACTCCCATGACTAACTTGTAAAGACACGACATTAGAGCAATGGGTCTGAAGTTAGATGGGTCATCTGTGCACCCTTTTTTGTAAATCAGCACCGTAGTCGCAGATTTCCAGGCTGGTGGTACATCACGTTTCTTGAAACAGTGTTTGAAAAGGAGAGAAAGGACAGAGCACGATGGATCAACGCTTTTCAGGTGGCGATATTCGACACTATCAGGCCCAGGAGAGGTATTGGCAGCAGAGAAATGTTTGCGACGAATTTCGTTGTTAGATGGAGACGAAAAGAGGGACTTATCACTCGGAGCAGGTGTAATGAGATCTTTTAGTTTATCTTGTAGAGACGTAATATCACAATTACGAAGGGAAAAAGTATTCTTGAAGAATGATTCTGCATTTTCAGTTGATCCTGAATAGAAGGGACTGTTAGGCGAAAGGATCTTTCGAGCAGCTCTTTTCTTAGAGTGGCGATATAAAGTTTGAATGCGTTGTGCTTCAGCTGGATTTGATAAAAGTGGCCGATGACGGAAGGCGGGACGACGGCCAGGAGGGCGATCACGACGAGGAAGAGGTTTAGGGCGACGGAAAGAAGACGGAGAGTCTGCTGCAATTTCTAGAGCAAGAGATCGAGATTCAACGGCAAATTCATCACTAAGAGTGCAAAATTCTGACCACGGAATGTCACCAGAGAAGGCAGTTGACCATTTCTTCCGAAAAGGATCTCTTTTCGAACGTAAATTTGATGGGATGGATGATGGTGACTTAATTCTGCTTTACATCCTCTAGATCACACCTCTCTCCGCCATCTTCTTTGAGTTCCGACAACGATAAAGATCCTTTGACAAATACCTGTTTAGCTCATGAGGCGCAACCTCCTCCTGTTAATGATCCTTTTCCATCTCCTAACCACGATGATAACTCTACGCAATCCCAACCTTAGGATGTCAACATCTGATTGAACAACGGAAGATAGGCGATGAGGAGGTTGTGGTGACGACCAAGGAGAGAATAGATTGGTAGCTGTTCGGTCTCTGGTAACGTCTAGGAGAAGGACTCGGTGCAGGAGGAGAGAATCTGGAGGAATCATTAACAACAGTTCCGAGGGAAGAACGTTCAGGTGTAGAAGTAGGCGAGGAAGGTAAACCAACTGTTTGGGGAACTCGATATGGAACAGAAGGTGGCAGATTATTACATTCATGAATGAAACGAGATAAGGAGTTAGAAATGAGACCAGTTAAAGGCGAGGAGATATGTTCTTGAAGACTTCCGTCAGGATCAGCTGGAGAACTGTGAAATTGTAATGTTGGTTGATAATTAGTGGGAAACGACTGACGTTGAATGATGGTAGACGGTGTACAATCGGACAAATTGGTGGAAGGAGAGGATCTGATTCGTAAAAATACGGCGGTGCTGGTTTCTGTGTCGAAGGGGGGAGAACACTTATTACGAAGTCTGGTTGAACGGCGACCATTTATTCCGTTCAGCGTCCAACGGAGCATATTTGGCTTAATTTTCCCAAAATTTGGTCCTTCCAGTCCCAGAGAAGGAATCTTTTGAAACATACACTACACTACACTACACTACACTACACTACACTACACTACACTACACTACACTACACTACACTACACTACACTACACTACAGACTACACTACAGACTAGACTACAGACTAGACTACAGACTAGACTACAGACTAGACTAGACTAGACTACAGACAAGACTAGACTATACTATAGACTAGACTAGACTAGACTACAGACTAGACTAGACTACAGACTAGACTACAGACTACAGACTACAGACTACAGACTACACTAGACTAGACCAAATATTTTATGGCAAAGTGAAAAGGTGGTGAACTACTGAGATTCAGACGTTTCGAGCGGAGCCCTACTCTGATAAAGGGTTCCGCTCGAAACGTCAGTATTTCGTCACTAAAAATCTCAGCAGTCACCACATTTTCACTTTGCTATATATCAAAACACTGTCTATGCAGCACTCTACTTTTATAAATATTTGATGACCTTGGTGCACATGATCACGCATGTACAGTATACATAAAGTGAATTTAGTAACTTCATAACATCCAATTTTTAGAAACTAAAATATACCTGTAGAATGACACGGGGTGGTTTCATGTCAACCCACAAAGGGATTCCAAGAAGAACAATTCTCGCAGCACCAACATCATAGCTTGCACTGTGGTAATTACCGTGAATCTCAGCACCTAAATCACAAGATAAAGACTTGAAAGACAGGTTGAATTACAATTATTCTAAGTATTAACAAGACGCCCGCTAGGCGTTAACTTGGGCTGTAGGGACATGGGCGGAGATTGGTATGCATTGGTGGTATGTTAGACAGTTGGAATTAGAAAACCCGCTCACTTGTCTTATATTACAAACGATAATTTGTAATGCATTGATTTCTGTAATCAGGCACTGGAGGCATTGTGCAGCGCTCGTTTAAAGTGGGAAACTTTTAGAAGCAAGTTGGGCTGGAAATGAGGACGAAGAAAAATCAGGCGTCTACACACAGGCTAGCCCTCCCCCCCCCCTCCCCCAATGCAGAACAACGCCTGACACGCAGACGAAATTTAATGTCAACATTGACACGGCAATGCTATTTTTTGCGTAACGCATTGTAAAAGGCTAAATATGTATCTGGCGGACTCACGGACGGACTGGCAAGTTTTATGACGTTTTAGACGTAAGAGATTGCGCCTCGTGACTCTCGAGTGCATATTTTGATGATCGTCCATAGAAGTATAGACGTGAATCGATTTTTTGAATTCTTTGAAGCGAGGACACATTTTCTTGTCAAGGTAAGACGACTAATAATTAGGATAGTAGCTGTTAAACGAAATTTTACACAGCGAGATGTCATCTGCGATTTTTTTGCCATGGCAATGTCTTATATTTTGGCATGACAGGGCTCGTGACAGGGATATAAATCTGTAATTATAGAATTAAAATTCATTTCATCTTACAAACAATAGTTTATTAAAGTTGTAAAGGTTTTACTGTGCAAGCTGTGTTAAGTTGTCAACAAGTATTGTTAACAAGTATTTGTTATAACGGCAAGACTCGTCCCAGGTTTAAATACCATAATCAATCTTGCTCTGCCATCTGAGTTCCAGTGGCTCAATGGTTAGAGCGTCTGTCTAGCATTCAGAAGGTTACGGGTTCGAGTCCTGTCTGGTGCTCAGAGTTTTTCTGAGTATTGACAACTTAACACAGCTTGCACAGTAAAACCTTTACAACTTTACAAACATCAAGCTGCAAGTACCTAACTTAACTAATAGTTTATTACTTTTATGTTTTATCGAAGTTTATCAGTATATTTCTCAGAAGATTTGACGGCTTTTTCCTTCTATTTTTAGGTGTATATTCGATCAGACACAATCTGCCTGGGGACGAAGCCATTGTGTTGTGCTCGTTAAAGTCCATTTGTGCTCGTTAAAATCAATCTGAACGAAGCCATTGTGTTCGTTCAAAACAAATAATAACTGTCTACAAACTTACTGAACAGACTGCAGAAAGCCTCTGCACTTGTCAAAATTATAAACATCTATTGTCTTAATGTCTGTTAAACTTAAATACTAAACATTGGCCTTAAATATGGGAATTACAATTGAGCAATACAGAGCCTTTGGGGGCGGGTTTAGCCTCTCCTAAAAACGACTGCGGGGGAGGCTATACAGAGCCAACCCAAAATGCAAGACCAAGTGCTAATAACCCAAGACCAAGTGCTAAAATACTACAATACCCATCGGTAGTGTAGCACCATGTCCATGTATATATGCAGTCAATGCATCAGATAAGCAATGGGTTATACCATTAATGGGTGTATAGTTTTACCACAAGAAATATGTTTGTTATTAGTCAGTTTTTAATGGTTAATATATCTGCACAAGTCCACCAATTTATGTGTAAAGTAATGATTTTCGTTCACCCGAAATCATTATAGCAATCACTATCAACAATCGAATTTAAATACCAAATATTAATTGTTTCCAGTTTTACTACAATACATCTGTGCCACGATAATAATTACGCCCAAACGTAGAGATGTACGCATTGCGTACCTATTTTTCTAATATCTGTTCGATTGAAGGTCTTCGTGTGTCAAAATTTCTATAAAAATCAACGGCAAGGTATACGAAACATATGTTACGAAATTACATCGGAAGCATTAGATCATCGGGTAAACGACGAATAGATCTTGAAGCCATGTCCTTTGATTTTAAAGATGAGTCTCGCTTTAATCGCTTACGCATTTTCTCATAACAACTCAGATCTTCACATTTTAAGTAGACGAAACCTACAGCGTTCGATTCGCCAGATTCGAGTGATCATTTCGATATAGAATTGATTTAAATCGAACAAAAACACAACGTTTCATAATGATTAATACTAATTACGGAGTTTCACGGGATAAATGTCAACACATGGTATAATAATATTTCCCTGTCCTTCGGCTGTCCATTCCGTCTTCATGATTGATCTCTCATCTGTGTTTCTCTCGTCTTGGACAGAATCTTTGCAATGGTTTGCGGGTTTACAGGTCTCGGTAAACTTTTCCAACGGCGATTCATTGCCAACAAGATACTTGCCAGCAATATAGCTGTTCTCAAACACTTCCAAGCAAGCAGGCAAGAACACTTCACCTCGAAACACCCGGCTACTAAACACTCGATCGAAAAGAAAGCTAACATGGTAACATGCATAGATATAGTCAAAATCATTATGCAGTTACTGATAGCTGTTCTCAAACACTTCCAAGCAAGCAGGCAAGAACACTTCACCTCGAAACACCCGGCTACTAAACACTCGATCGAAAAGAAAGCTAACAATGTATAGTTCGCAAAGCCTTTTGGGGCAACTTTGGGTACACAAAAACGAAAATGCCGAAACCTAGACTCGGCTACCATAGTAGCCCGAGTAATAAATTGATTTTTTACTCATATTAGACCTTTGCCAAATTTAGATCAGTATATATATTTACAATGGCTAGTTGAATTCCAGGTTTGGGTAAATGTCATTAATGTTGTTTTGCGGGAAGGTTTAAAGCAGTTTTAGGTTCTATTGCTCAGATATTTGAAAGTTGGTATATGGTGATAATTTATTGTATAGAATTTTATGGAAAATATCTCACAGGTATGAATTATTCATTGCTTAAAGCTTCCAACCTGTTGACTGATCAGGTCTTGAACTTCTTCATTTCCAGGGTATGAAATGTTATCCACAGAGATGTGGCTGAAAGGATACACACTCAGCCAATTAAAAGACTCGCATTTTAATTATCCTACTCTACCTTTTAGCTGTTGAGCACCTCTATATGATCAGGCAACAGCACCATGACATGGAAAACAATATGCTAAATGCAACAGTAGCATGCAATGCTTAACAGGAGCTCTCCATTTAGCTTTATAGTACTGTCAGTAATTAACCATATTATGTTATATGATCTATTAAATAGGTCCTGGAAACGTAATTGGCAATTATGTTATGTCGTATGTATATTCTTGAGTTGCAATGTTTACAACAACTTGTCATTTCTCTTTTTGTGTTACTGCATGGCCACCAAAGTTAAATAAACTATGCTGTGATATTAATCAGTATGAGTCAGCAGGTTGAAAGCTCAACAATAAATAATACACAGGTCTTCCCACAAAGTTCTATTGGTTATAATTACCAGAAGACTCAAGAGCAAAATCTGCTATTCCAACTTTATCAGCATTATATCTCTCCAACTCTGCTTGGACAATTTGCTGAACAATCTGAGTAGGAATTAACATCAAATAATTAAAGATAAATTGGAATGGAATTAAACAACATGGCCATGCATGCAGTAAAGATTAAATTATACGGCAGTGTAGAAATACAAATCAAAAATCTAAATTTTTTAGTTTATTAGATTTATCACTCTTTGGTGAACGGAATACCCCAACAGGCTAGAAGCCCAATTGATAGGGGTTCCGAGGGCCTACGATTTAAGGTCGTTATCCGAGAAGACCCGAAAGTCTTACCATTTGCTGATATTATTGCAAAGGCAGCACTTTCTCCTCAATTATTTTTAAGACCCTGAGTGGTGGCCCAACCAGGATTTGAACCTGTGTCTCCCAGCTCATAGACATGTGTGGTAACCACTAGACCACAACAGCTGGTATTATTGGTACAATTAGGATGATATTATTGGTACAATTAGGATGGTACGTGTACTGCTGAAATAGTGTGTAAGAGAGTCAGATCTAAATGTTTCAAGCTTAGGCTCTTAACAAGAACTCGGCCTTTAATTACCTCAATCTTTTATAATTCTCAATAAAGATTAATTATCATATACACTCACCTTCTCTGAGATCAATGATTTATTATCTCCAGACAAGGAATCTAAAAACAAATAGTCAAATTTGTTGTGGTCAAGGAGATTTTAAGAATATATTGCTACTACAGGAAAGACAATTTGTGTACCATGTAATATCAATATAGACAATACATGGACGATTGTCAAACTGAGGAAAAATGTTTCTGGGTCCTGGACAGCGATACCGAAACTCAGATTAGAATTTTTTTCTGAGGATATGAGCTTGCCTAGCCTCCCTCGCAGGCATCACCGCACGCTCCACTTAACCGGAGTGAGCTAGCCAATCATCCATGTATCCGTGGTGGCCAGGGGGGACAACCCATACAAAAAATTTGAGTGTGACATAGCGACCGGCTGGCGTTAATTGAACAAGACAAAACGAGACAGATTTTTGTACCGCCCATTTATCAGCGAGATTATGGCTTCAGACGCTACCTCGCTTGTCACAGATGAGCCTGACAAATGCCATTTTTTCTCTTGCATAGTGATTATTATTAGGACATAATGCCTCATTAAAAACTCGATCTTGCATTTTTATATTTTTGGTTTTCATCAAACGAGTTGTGTGATTATTATAGTGTATCATTTAATGATTTAATTTTCAGTTCAAAAATAACGTTTCGCCAGATTTAATCCATAGTTTTTTTGAGAAAGGGGGTGCAAAATGTAATCTGATGATTACATGATTGGATGCCAACACAAAACATGCCACCACCAGTGGGGGGGGGGGGGGCAAAACGATGATGTCATTGCTGACATCAACAGACAGAATGGCTTGGTTTTCAGTGGAAGTGCTCCACTTAATTTAATGGTTGTTTTTGGTAGTAGTAATACCTAAAACTAAGACACAAACTTTAATCCCAAATATGCCCGAAAACCTAAACCAAAGTATTATATGGACCTAACACCCATCCACGCCTACACCCCCCCCCCCCAAGTGTTTCTTGCCGGATTTGGAAACAGAAAAGTGGGGGGACTTGTCCCCCCATTCCCCCACTTCTCTTCAAGACCAATTTTGAAATTCGTCTAAATCTGGCAAAAATGCTTGGGTGGGTGGGGGGGGGGGTGTACATGTAGGTGTGGATGGGTGTTCATGGATGTGTGATGGGTCCACATAACTCCAAGCTCTCCTACATTCACTACAGCAGTGTATATATGAACACTGTAATATCAATGTTAATTTTTTTACCTGCACTGTTACTAACAATAACTTGTAACACTGAGGATAACCTGTCAACTTTCTCCTTAAAAATAATATAAAAAACAATTTGTTTCACTTTTATGATTTATTATGTCAAAAAATATGATTGATATTGGAGCATTAATTTTATTTGATCAAATTAATATCCCTAGAACTGGTATCAGGAGGGTTCCTTCAGGGGCGGATCAAGCATGCGCGGCCCCTGGCATATTTGCAGTTGACTCCCCCCTCCCGAGAAAAGAAAACAATTAGTCAGATAGACGCTAGAAAAATCGAGGGAAATTAATCAAAAAAATGCACGTAGTAATGTTATCTTTGGTTAATTGGCCATTCGTTGCACTAGTTGTATTAAAAGGCGAGGGCTGTGGGACCCGACTACATGTGTCCCACAAAAAGCCAGAAAATGTGGGGTACCTAAATTAGAAACATGAGGCCCCAAATAAACGCGAGGCACAAAAAAGCTGTGGGGTGCCCACAAAAGCAGGGGGCCCTGGCACTTGTCCAAAGTGGCCCCCTTGATCTGCCCCTGGTTCCTATTGGTCACCAATATTAATTGTCACCTGAATATTAATTGTGAAGATACAAATACTTTAGTTTCTTACTTCAATTATCCTCAAAGTTTCTAAATTAGAGTCAACTTCCTATATTAAAAAAACATAATAAGTGTTAAAATATTACACTATAATTATAATCTATTATTGAGAATAAAGTACGTGTGGCCCAACAGGGGGTTAGAATGGCTGGCTGTGCCCCCTGCCAACACCCCTGATATAAAACAAGTTACATATATCTATATTTATACCTCAACTATAAATTGTCCAATCAAAGAGCTAGATTGGTACCATGCGACCAGTCAATTTAAACTCAAATTCCCTGCTGTGGCGGGGTATAATAGTGAATTCCTCTCTGTGAGGGGGTATAATATGCAGTGAATACCCTCTGTGGAGGGGTATTCAACTCTAGTATCATGCGCGAAACCAAATACCACGTGCGCGAAACCAAATACCACGTGCGAAAACCAAATAACACGTGCATAAACCAAGACGAGCATGTAAATGGAGCATGTAAATGGAGGATCAACAGAGACGTTCGAAATATTACCCCTCGGGATGATAAGAATTCCCCTCACTCCGGGTCTATAAATGATAAGATTATTAAAAATTTAAAAATTACTTACAGGTATTCTAGATACATTCCATGATGAGTACACTAAGAAATTAAACATTTGCAATTAATCTTAGTACTTTTTAAAAAAGTTTAGCAAACTCTTCACATGTTTCACTGTCTAAAGCAGGGGCATACACAGGGGGTCGGTGGTTGCGATTGCGCCCACCTTTTGGATCCATACGTCAGAAAGACGTATAAACTGTAATAATAAAAATAGACCCGGTCATCATGATGTGCATGGAGAGGAATGCGAATTTTTACATTCCTGTGAAAACTTTGAGTTTTTGTAAAACAAACAATTCAAACTTTAAAAGCGTTTTCAGATTTTCAGTGAATAATATGTCGGGAAGAGGTTCCTCCCCTGAATCCTCCCCCACCCCAAATAATTTCATGAGTGGTAAAACGATCCCCGTTTGAAAAATCCTGCGTACGCCCTTGCTCTGAAGAAAGGCCTTCCCTTGAAATACCTCCTACACAATGTTTTGGCAGATAGCCAACCTTTTAGGGTTTTCACTTTGTAAATAGGATTTTAGTTTATATTGATTATTTTTTGTAATCTAAATCACTTTTACTTTGTAGTCCTAGTTTATGCTGATAATTTTTAATGTTATAACATAATAATTTTGTACTTTGTTCTTTTTAGAATATGTATAATCTTGACTGTAATCACAACCATACCTTGAACAATAATTGCTAGTAAAATTCCAGTGACTAAAAAGACAGAAAATCCACTAAGAGTACTTTTCCAATGATCTTTCACAAAATATTTAAGTCTGGTATGCAACTAAGAAAATAAAGATTTATTAGACACACATTAAGGTCTGCTATTACTCATGGACACAGAACATTCTCAGTTGCTGCTGCACTAAAAAAACAAAGAAATGACCTCTGACTTTTTAAGTATAGTTTTAAGTCAGCACTTAAGACTTTTCTTTTTTCAAATTAATAGTTTTTGTAGTTATCAATGCAGTTAGTATAGTTTTGATTTTATAATAAAAATGAAATTAGTTTAAGTAACTTGTAATTTTAAGAATGTATTAAGAGCATTGAGATTATTAAGTTAGAAGAATTGTAAGTTAGAAGAAACATTCCCCCTTGTGTAACAATCCTAAAATTGTATTACAAGTTGCAACAGAAATTGCCTTGATTGATAATTAAGAAAGGGGTGGGTGATTTTTCAAACTTAAAGTCTGCAAAATAAATTATGTCTGCAAAATAATGTCTGCAAAACAAATTATTAAATGATCCATTTCATAATAAAAATTTAAATAATTCTTAAAAAGTCTCAACCCAGCTCATGTATATAGTCAGCCGTTATATAATAAAATGTATTACTTGATTTTGGTTATTCTCTCTCAAACCATCTTCCATATCAACTTCTGCATCTTCGTCTGCAATATACAAACAAAATACCTTATAATATAAGTTAATCTTTAAACAATTATGAATACAATTATATCATTTATTCACCTGAAGACATTAAAGCCCCATCAAGACCTATAACCGATGAAATATAAAACAAATCAATGGTTATAAAATAAGTAATGTTTATTGTAATGTCTTGAAAAAGGCATGAAAATAGTTCGTACCATACAAATGATTTGGAGTGTCTTTTGCATTCTTGCATTTCCCATAAGCTCTGGCCATATTGTTTCCGTTTGTCTCTTCCTTGCGATGTTCAGAAAAGCTCGCCCTGTTAGAGATACTTGTTCTGTTTAGTTCACTTTCAGTAGCTTTCTCCTGGTTCGTTAATATATCCGAGGCGTTTTCTTTGCTTTGAGAAGCTGTAACACTGTCTCGTCGACTTGGGACAGCAGCGGGATATTGTGCATTTCTTTCTAAACTAGTTGTGTTGTCTTCGGATGATGGTTCACTAAAGAATATTGATTATATGGTCATTTACATATTAGTTGAATTTATAGATTTACAACAAAATGTACTATAGACAAAACACATTTTTGTTTAGCTTTGGTTGTTGGTCTTTCATCTGCTTAAAAGAAGTCTAATATTCCGTTAAAAAATTTATTAAAAATACCTTGTTACAGATGAGAGGTTTTCGTTTTTTTCCGCTTCATTTTCGTCTATCAACGCAGTTTGGTCTGCCTTTTGCTTTGCGAATGACTTTCTTGCCGCTGAAGACTTTTTACGAGCGCTATTGACCATATTCCGATAGTTTCTCAGCTTACATGTTTATTTCTTGTAAAAAGGAGAAGTATTTGGCGAAAGAGGAAAAACAAACACAAAATTTACGCCATTTTTAACATTCCTGAAAAAACGTCGAGAATAATACTGTGACGTCATAATGAATAGATTTTGACCAATAGAAAACCAGTATGTTCCACGAAAACTAACATATAGTACCCCGGAATGCACAGAAATAGAAATCAGTCAAGATCTTTCAGTGGTAGTGAAGTCTCTGATGAACGACATTCGCAGGCTTCGTTCAAAACGTTACACCTGCTACACACTATTTCGGCAGTACATCAACCTTTTAGATCAGTAGAGTGGGGGAAATAAAGTAAAGTTTCGGAAATTAGGAAACAAAAACGTCCTTGTAAATGTTTAAACGAAAATTAAGTTTGTCTTATTTAAATGAACTGCGAAAATTATTAGGAGTGGTAATTTAGAGCTCTTTCATATCTCACGTCGTTCTTGAGATATTTAGACTAAAGAGCTTTATTTAGGAAATTCAGAAATTAGAAATAGTAAATTAATTTGGCATCACTATTTCGATGTATTATGTTAGGTTTCACGAAGTGCCGTAATGTGCAAGGTTTTAGTGATTTTGTAGAATAATTTCAAAGTATACTTGATTTTCTAAAAATGTGTAAAGCGCGTGACGTCATATACGTTATTCATTTGCATATCACAAAAGTCTAAACGTGAGATATGAAAGAGCTCTAAATTACCATTCTTAATCATTTTCGGAGTTCGTTAAAATAAGACAAACTTAATTTTCATTTCATAGAACAAGACGCCCGCTAGGCGTTAACTCGGGCTACTTTAGGCAGTAGCGTAGCAATATATAGGCCAAATGTCCAGGGGCCCCAATCAAGCAAAATCTGAGCAAACGGATTATTCCGCTGAGTCGCTGACTGTCCCAAATTCCTGGACACGGTTTAAGAGTGAGGGCATTTGTAGTAGCAAGGCCCCTGAAACCCTAGCTACGCCACTGTTTAGCCTTAATATAGAGGGGTATAACTGCTGAGTCAGCCATTATCGCGAATTGCGACATATATAAAGGAAAATAATAACACAGAAAGGCTGGCGAAAAAGCGAAACCGAGAATCGGTACTACCACAGTAGCCCGAGTAATAACATATATTTAAATTTAATTTACATTTTGCATAAGCATAAGTTAGTAATTATACTACAATAATAAATCTTACAAATCAATATGTACAATAATAATTCAAAGCACTAATATACTTAAACATTTACATTTCTATTTTGACCAGTTTAAACCAGAGGTTGACGACTATAAGACTTCTGATTTAGCAATTTCACCTTGCAGTATTTAGAAAACCAAATACTTACAAGTGTGTGCTACGTAAGAAGACTAAGAAATTATCAAACTCTGGTTTACTTTCTGACAGAAGCATGATCCAGCTTTTTGATAATCTGCTGCTGGAATAATTTAGAGTTTTCGCGGCAACCATCTTTATATAACGTTACGTGGAGATATTTTTATTGAGTTTGATGAACCTGGAGAAAGAAACAAGAATGTTTTTTCACTCCTAATAGCGATGTGCTTTATATATATAACAAGACGCCTGCTCAGGCGTTCACTCCGCCTGCAGGCAACGAAATATACACAAGGTCAAGACTATAAAGTCCCCAAATGTCTATTGATGTTACTTGATGTACACAATTATAACAAGGAAATTGTGCACGTGTACGTGCCAGTTTCTGACACCGACGACGAAAACAGACGCGGCCATTTTAAACCTCCGCGCTACCCATAGTCAATCGAGATATGGTCTGGAAACTCAGCTAAAGTCTTTGTTGTATCTTTTTGTTCGTCTTTATGCAATTTTGTGCACGGTCACTGAACCTATTGTATTTTAGTATAATGAAGCAATCATCCAATAGAATCGTTTGGGTTTAATCGCTCAACCGTGTTGTTTAAATATAATATTAATAAACCTAAAGAGGATAAAACAAAGGATGTGCTAGCTCATTATAGTCGCTTTGAAGTTTGCCGAGTTTCCAGACCATATCTCGATTGACTATGCGCTACCCTACGGGCAGGCAGAGTAAAAAGTAGAGTGCTGTGTATAGGTAGTGTTTTAGTAACAAAATACTGACGTTTCAAGCAGAGCCTTTCATCAGAGTAAAACATTTGTATTTTATATGGCGCCAACTTTGACTATACGATTCTCTAACCCCAAAACAACAAGATCCTAACTCCCGGGTTTTCATGCCCTTCCCTATCCTCCAGCACATCCACTCCCCTACTCCTACTTACTAAGCATGTGGGATTAGAAATTGACTGTTACTACATTTGTATTTGGGCCGGAGTGTCCCTTTAAACGCATGCGCTAACAATAGTTATAATTGTTAATTATTTTAGCGCGAGTTGAGTTAATGTATAGACATCATACATTAACAGCTACATGTTACCAATGTAGACTGTCTACATTAACTAGGTGGAGACTAGGTTGCCCATTCAACGGCATGTAAAATATCAGCAGACCTTGTATTATAGTCCGAATAAGCAATTATTCCACCCGCAGCTATTTTGTAGTCTCTGGAGTCTGTCAGATAGGCATTTACCAAAACACCCCATACCTCACTGCAATAATCTAAATACGGTAATACCAATGCCTTATACATCATTATTAAAGTTTGGTGGGGTACGAGGTCACGAGCTCGTATTACGGCCCCAAGACAAGCAGAGACTTTTTTACAAATAACATCAATTTGTGCATGCCAAGTAATAGTGTCTCATCAACCTCAATTCCTAAGTATCTATAACAGCGCTCTCTTTTTAATATCTGATCATCAACCTTAATTTCAAGGTCGTGATTTAGGCAATTAAGCCTATTTTGGCTTGCTATAACAACAAACTTCGTCTTTTTCACATTCACAGTGAGCTTATTAGCTTGTAATCATATCTGAATCTTATAAAAATCATTATTTAATTGAATTTCTAATGCTTTAGGGTCGTTAGTATAAGCAGTGAGGCACGTATCATCTGCATATATCATTATAGTTGATGATATAGGACATGCATGCAGATCATTAATATAGATTAAGAATAATAAGGGTCCAAGAATAGATCCTTGAGGAACCCCACATACAATTGGAAGGCAGCTGGATAAAGTGCAGTTCACATACGTACACTGTTTACGGCCTGTTAGATACGAGTTGAACCACTGGATAGCATGAGCATCCACATCATATAGCTCATTACACGTTTTTTCAATAATATTTGGTGATCCACCGTATCAAAAGCTTTTTTAAATCTAAAAATAATACTCCATTCAACAGCCCTTCATCAATATTTTGGTACCAACTATTTGTGGATTCAAGAAGGGCTGTTAATGTAGAGTGTAATGGTCTAAAGCCATGTTGTGAATTAGTCAATAGATTATTCTCAGACAAATATCTATAAAACTGTCCAAAAACAATCTTTTCTATTATTTTACTGACAACTGGTAAAATAGATATTGGTCTGTAATTATTGGAATCAGATTTTATGTCTTCATTATATACAGGTGACACTCTAGCTACCTTGCAATCAGTTGGGAATATTCCACTTCTTATAGATAAGTTTATTATGAAAGTCAAAGAAGGTACCACAATTGAGGCAGCTTCTTTTAATAATCTACAGGATATCTCATCAAGGCTTTAGAGGTAGTGATATCAAGTTATTTACTATGGTGTTACTAGTTTCATTAAGAGAGAAGCAATGTTTCGTAGGGCTAATATATTCCTCAAAATTAATATTGGTTTTGGGAACATCATTAGCTAACATTGGTCCGATTTGCGTAAAATGACTATTGAGGACATTACTTATTTCAATAGGAGAAGTATAAGAAACGTCCCCAACAATAATATTACTTATTTCAGTAGCGTGAGTGTTTTATTCCCATAATCTCATTTACTCCTTTCCATATATTCTTAATATTTCCAAAGTTGTTTTTAAAATAGCTATCATAATAGGTTATTTTTGCCTTTTTTATGCCGGTATTAACTATGTTTCGTGCAGTTTTATATTTAGATCAATTTTCATCAGTTTTGTGTATACTTGCTATCCTCTTAATATTATCCCTTTCAAACATATATTTCTTTAAATCAGGGGTCAGCCAAGGAGAATGCTTATTTCTATTTTTTCTACTCCTTATTGGTGCATGGATATTTGAAATTTTGTGAAAAATATTTTGTCCAAATTTCCCAGGCATTGTTTGGATTTACTTCATTTTGAATAATATGCCATGGTGCCAAACTAAGATCGTATCTAAAAGAATTACCATCAAAATTTCTAAACTGTCTACGTTTTACGATCTTGGAGCCCTTTTTGGATACATAGTTTTCGAATCCCATATAAATAAGGGAATAGTCGCTGATGCCAAAATGTGACAGACTCCAGATCGCACATACATGGTAGGATTATTAGCAATAAATAAATCAATTGTAGTAGAAGTAGTCTTAGTAATACGAGTAGGCTCATTTATGACTTGATTATATTGGTATAAATTACATATATCAAGTAAATGTTTAGTATTCGAATTAAGGGGGAGGGGGGGAGGCACTCACATCACAATTTAGATCTCCAATGATATTAGTTTCCAAACCCAATGTATAAATCTTTTCAATAAGTGATTTAAAGGATTTCATGTCAGTGGGTGAGGCTGGAGGCCTACAGTGTATACCAAGTATACCAACAATAAAAGGTTTGGTTTTAGGTTTTGTGACTTTTATACAAAGCCACTCAAGTTGATCATCTTTTATAATTCATGTATAACCTTCTAATTTATAGTATTCCTGATGTAAAGTGCAACTCCTCCACCATTTCTATTTCTGTCATTTCTTTCCAAAATCTAACCCGAGATAAACATTTGATCATTAGATATGGATTTATCTAAACGTGACTAATTTATTGCAAGGATATCAATAGTTTGTGAGCTCAAATAAACTCGTAATTCATCTATGTGAGCTGGTAGACTATTGATATTTAAAGAGGCAATTTTATAGCCCCTAGTATAGTTGTGTTACTTGCTTGTGTTCGGGTGCGATATATATCATCATCTACAATGGGTAAGCGATTTTTGTCAGTGGAGTGGTCTCCTGTAGAGAAGCGCGTATCAGAATTATTCATATTTACGTGACATATGGGAATCTCGTTTCTAGCTTCCATAGAGGAATTGAAAAATGTCTTGACAAAGATTTCTTCGATCGATCATTTGGTCTCAGAGCTTACGTCACTTTTGAATCAAAACGAAATAAGGGACTGGTCATAAATTACCAGGGGGGAGGGAGGGTGGAGAACGTGGGAGGGTCATAACTTTTTCAGCCCTTCAAAAGGGAGGGTATTATAGAAAATTGAACTATCAAAAGGGAGGGTTACATAAATTTAAGCTCACACTCTATGATAGTTTCACTTTACTCAAAATTCCAAACAGATCACATTGATTATTGTAAAATAGTGTAATAAAATAGTAATTAATAATACATAAAACAACACATGTTTTATATATCCTAGAGTCAAATGTCATTTCACAGAGATTTTAAAAATTGGCCTTCAGCTGTTGCGGTTTTCCAAGCCTTTTAACTTATATTTGTATGAATGTATTGACATATCATTGTAATCATGTAAGGCAAAGTTTAATAAAATAAAAAATAGGACTGGAATCCCGAAGCGAGTACAAATCCCGCTCGAGTCAACAATTTTCTGTCGACTAAGTAGTGTCCCTGAAATATGTCTATGAGCTGGGAGACACAGGTTCAAATCCTGGGTCAGACCTCCACTCAAGGTCTTAAAAATAATTGAGGAGAAAGTGCTGCCTTTACAATAATATCAGCAAATGGTAAGACTTTCAGGTCTTCTCGGATAACGACCTAAAATCGTAGGCCCTCGGAACCCCTATAATTGGGCTTTCAGCCTGTTGGGTTATTCCGTTCACCTAAGAGTGATAAATCTAATAAACTAAACTAAATTATGTACACTATGTTCTCCTAAAACTACAAAAACAAACCTTCGTCACTTTACCTTCGTCACTTTACCTTTCACTCTCTGATGAAAGGCCTTCGCTCGAAATGTTAGACGACCTATACACTATTTTAGCAATAGTACACCAAACCTTTTATAGTATTCAATTTGTAAACACAAACCCACCTGTTTGGTTGAAATGTCTGAATTTGTTCTGTTTTGTCACTTTTGGAATTCTGTGAAAGCACTGTTCTATATACACAACATAAATTCGATCAGGAAACTAGACACAAAGAATGACGAAAGGACGACGTTCTTTTCTGTCATCACAAAAATATTTATGTCAGAAGATATTGATTTGTTCTGCCTTTACCTGTATGATCTTGCTTGAAGTAGAAATTTTCTGCATAGAGTAATTTCATCAACAAGTCGTCGCAGGTCATCTCCTTCAAATACTGGAATAGTGATGGTCTGAAAATACAAGGAATAAAGAGTAAGACAGAGGGGAAGGAAGGAATTAAGGAAGTGAGGGAGGGAAGCAAGGGAAGCAAGGGAAGCAAGCAAGGAAAGAAGGGAGGAAGCAAGCAAGGAAGGAAGCAAGCAAGCAAGCAAGCAAGCAAGCAAGCAAGCAAGCAAGGAAGGAAGCAAGCAAGCAAGCAAGCAAGCAAGGAAGGAAGGAAGGAAGAAAGGAGGAAGGAAGGAAGGAAGGAAGGAAGGAAGGAAGGAAGGAAGGAAGGAAGGAAGGAAGGAAGGAAAGGCAAGCAGGCAAGCAGGCAAGCAGGCAAGCAGGCAAGCAGGCAAGCAAGCAAGCAAGGAAGGAAGGAAGGAAGGAAGGAAGGAAGGAAGGAAGGAAGGAAGGAAGGAAGGAAGGAAGGAAGGAAGGAAGCAGGCAAGCAGGCAAGCAGGCAAGCAAGCAGGCAAGCAGGCAAGCAGGCAAGCAAGCAAGCAGGAAGGAAGGAAGGAGGGAAGGAAGGAAGGAAGGAAGGAGGGAAGGAAGGAAGGAGGGAAGGAAGGAGGGAAGGAAGGAAGGAAGGAAGGAAGGAAGGAAGGAAGGAAGGAAGGAAGGAAGGAAGGAAGGAAGGAAGGAAGGAAGGAAGGAAGGAAAGAAAGAAAGAAAGAAAGAAAGAAAGAAAGAAAGAAAGAAAGAAAGAAAGAAAGAAAGAAAGAAAGAAAGAAAGAAAGAAAGAAAGAAAGAAAGAAAGAAAGAAAGAAAGAAAGAAAGAAAGAAAGAAAGAAAGAAAGAAAGAAAGAAAGAAGAAAGAAAGAAAGAAAGAAAGAAAGAAAGAAAGAAAGAAAGAAAGAAAGAAAGAAAGAAAGAAAGAAAGAAAGAAAGAAAGAAAGAAAGAAAGAAAGAAAGAAAGAAAGAAAGAAAGAAAGAAAGAAAGGAAGAAAGAAAGAAAGGAAAGGAGGGAAAGGACCTGACAAATACCTCGTCTAAACGAACTTTATCGCTCAACAGCTTGTGAGCCAAAAGGTGTCCAGCGGGATCTGCTTGGCACCTGTGATATCTGTAAAGATAAAGATTATAATTAGTGATGATTCTTCACTGCGGGTGTTAATTGAGCTTGCAAACAATATCTCTCCAAGTCCTTACCTTCCCCCACTTTGACCTGCGAGTAATTGAAGAAACTTGTTGGCTGAACTATATCAACGCAACAATGTTTGAATTAATAAAGACAACCACAACAGAAACTTAGAAACGATATTTTCCTTAAATTTCAAATAATCCTTAAACGTAAAATATTTTGAAACACTCTACCTGTCATCGCAGTTAAACGAAATGGTGTGAACACGAAGGCCTCTTGAATTATTTAATTTGGCTAATTCACGAAGAACCATCGTGGTGCTATTGTCCTAAAAATACAAGTTTTCAATAAATTAGCGGCGAACATGGTATAGCTTGTTGACATAGCTATGAATGAGCTATGTATCAAGCCTTCAATCTCATGGGAATGGAACCCATACCTTCTCACCGCAAGTCAGGTAAGATTAGGCTGCAATACTTCAAGTACTCATTGTATTACTTCTGAAATATTGTTTTTGGGGAAACATGTTTATGTTTTACAAGTACTTACTGGTTTTCCATCTGTCAGGAGGTATATTCCTTCAATATCAGGATCTTCAAATGCAACCTTAACAGGTTAACATGAACATTTATAATAATAATAATAATAATAATAATAATAAAATAAATAATAATAATAATAATAATAATATACTGGTTTATTTTTTCCGGTCCGTATCCTACCAAATCCTGCTTTCTGATTGGCTACCGAGCGGTCCGTATGAGCCCATACGGACCGCTCGACATAATTTCAGTTTTAAATGCGTTTTATAAGCCGTAAAATATTCTAAAAACATTTGAAAATGAACTCAAACGAGATTGATCATATTGATTATTGAAATACATATAAGTGAGTTTTTGTAACTCTCAATTTCCTTTGACGAAGGTAAAAGCACAGACTTTAGTGACACCGACTTAGTGTCGGCTTCGGAAGCCAACAGTGCAGCGCTAATGCTAACGCTAACGCTAACCCTATCCTAACCCAAGCTTAACCCTAATCCTGACCGCTTTCACGGTCTTCCGAAGGTCGACCGAAGCCGATTGGGCGCCATCTTCGGAAAAGGTCCCACAGAGTCATCCCATCTAACCTTTTCCGATCCTCACAAACAAAACAAATTCCGCACATGCGCAGACTATCATGGACTATTATTCACCTTTATCCGTTCATTACCTGTAATGCTTTAAGAGTACAAGTATTTCCGTGAGCTTGAAGTGTCTTGATCCATTCAACAGCACTCTCACAATTTTCTTCTGAAGGTGCGACAACACAAGGACGCCATAACGAAGGTTCATTTGAGAACCGCAATAAATTAAACCTGATAAATTAAAAGATAAGACACTCAATGATAACCAAAGAGAATGAACGTTGTACTGGTTGTAGCTAGGGCTGCTACTTCGTGTACCAAACACAGAATATCACATCATTGAAATATTTAGTTTAAAAGTAATGGTTAGTATTCCTTTATTTCAGGGTAAGACAAGAGTTTTTATTTGGGTTATGGTTAGGGTTTTTGTTCTTGTAAAGCTTCTGAATCCCGAGAAAATAATCTTGATGTGTCTAATGACGTAGTCTGTGTCCATTGTGTGTGCGGTACACGAAGATGTCGTAGCTAGTGACTTCAAAGTCTTTCATAAAATATTCAAACTATTTTCCTTACATGATGTTACGTTCTTTCAATTGTTCCCATATTACTCCCGTCAACTCGGCGTGAAGTTCTTCCATACTGGTGACCATAGAACCAGAGGTATCAATGAGAATAATCACCTTGAAGAATGAAATAAAAGTTTATTACAAAAATAACAACCCTATTTTTTTATTATTTAAAACCACTAGTCTATATAAGAACAACAATAAAACAGAATTCAATTTAGCCCTTTCAACTGCATCTTATGACTAAATGAATGAACACAATGTGAGTGGTAATACAAAAGAAAGTGTCAATCAAAAAGACAAATAAATAATTTCCCAACGCAATCTCATCAGACAGTTTGACGCTACTGATCTGCATGCTTTAACGTAACTTTAAAGTTACTGTTCATGATCCAACGTTTCGACACTTCAATCTAGTGTCTTCATCAGGGGTTATCGTTATGTAAAGTTAAAAATCGTTGGGTCATGGACAGTAACTTTTAAAGTTACGTTAAAAACTTTTTAAAGCCAGAGTAGAGTCAAACTATGTCAAAAAGACAAATGTTTCCCTAACCTTTCTCTCAATTATTGTACCAAAAACTCGTCGGCTTCCTAAAAACATAATATTTAAATTTGTTATCATCTCTATATATTGCTCTCTCAACATATCTTATTTGTCCCTTATTATTCTCTGACAATACCCATATATAATCCGTCCGTCCGTCCGTCTGTCCCTTAAACCTTTTAACAACAGCAACAACCTCCATCCAACCTCCTCAACGTAAACCCCACTGTTCCCACCTTACCACTCATTAACCACTGTAGTCTCTTGACATAATGTTTCATCACTTTCTCAACCTCATCCTCGTATTCTTCAAGTTCTCGAGATGTTAAATGCAAATGTTTGGTGACGCCCTAAGAGAGAAGTTAAGCAGAATGTTTAACCCTTTATAATGCCCCAAGGGTGATTAGTTACAAAGAAAAACACAACCTTTTTAGGATTTATGGCCTATCTTATCATGTCTTAACCTAAATATCTAAAAAGGTTGGTGTACTGACGAAGTGCCTTCGCTCGAAACGTTAGACTACTTACATGCTATTTCGGCAGTACACCAACCTTTTTAAATATTTGATTTGTATTTCTACACTGCCTACGCAGCACAACACGTTTTATCTCATCATATCTCATTTAAACATCTTCAATCAAATTTATTTCACTTGAAGACAACACATACTTTGACTTTGACGGTTGGAAATATATCACAGTATCTGCAAACAAAACCAAATTATGATAACTAGTTTAATCAGTTGCAATTATTTAGTTAGAGTGTAATTAAAGTTAAAATCATGTGATGTCATGTTACCTCGCTGGTACGGTCTTGTGTAGGGCAGACACTTTAGTCTTGGAATGTGAACATTCTGTTCCACCAACGATGTGATTAAGGTTCAGTTTAAGTTTTGATAAACTGTATTTTCTCATCCACTACAAAACAAATAACATGAACATGATATATATATATATATATATATATATATATATATTGCGGCCGTTCCCGCTGTAACACATGCGCTTTTCTCAATCCCACTACAGTTATTACTGCCCCCAAATTCGACCACACAATCCGTCATGCTTTTTCATGCACGTCCACCAACATAATTTATTGCATTTCTTGCGATAAATGCCCTAAAATCTACATCGGTGAAACTGGGCGACGCCTTTCAGACAGGTTTGCTGAACATCTTCGTTCCGTGAGGATCAATGATGGTGACAAACCTGTAGCCCGCCATTTCAACAGCTCCAACCATTTGGTTTCAGACATGAAAGTCTGTGCCATCCTTCCCATTTCCGGTGGCAACGATAACCGCAAGCGGCAAGAAAAGCGTCTCATTTTTAAACTTGGCACCACACATCCTCTTGGTCTTAACGAACGTTTTTCTTTTATTTAACTTCCTAAAAGTTTTTTATTATTTTAGTTTGCTTGGAACTTTTTATTATTAGCTTATGCACTTTCATTGCTTTTCAAGTCTTTGCTTCTATTATTATCGCCTAATCCCCTTGAGTATTGGACCTGTCATTTTCCCCACCCCCTCAGTCTGCTTATTGATCGACTTTAAAAATAGCAAATGATTTAACTTTTCCCATCTCATTAATTATTAGTTAGTTTATTTCCCGTGCATTTGATTGGCTACTTTCTACCTGTGACACCCTTTTGGCATTATATAAGCCCTATTTATTTTATTTCATCTCGTCTTACTCTGATGAAGGGCTCCGCTCGAAACGTCAGTATCTCGTCACTAAATTCTTGGCAGTTTACCACCTTTTCACTTTGCTATATATTCAAAACACTGTCTACGCAGCACTCTACTTTTTTTTATATATATATATATATATATATATATATATATATATATATAAAACAACAGAGAACTCCACAGAGTTAAGTAAATACATTTGGGATTTGAAAAGTAGCAATGTTGAATTTACCATTAATTGGAAAATATTGAAGAAAGTTAGGCCTTATATAACCGCGCTTCAAATAGATGCAATCTTTGTTTATGGGAAAAATACTATATTATATGTAAACCTAGTATGGCTACTTTAAACAAACGCAACGAACTAGTTTCTTCTTGTAGACATGCTAAAAAATTTATTTTAATTAACTTTTAACGAACGCTAACTATTTTAAAATTGGCGCTTAAGTTTTGGTATTTCCGCATGACGTCAATTATAATGATAAGAAGCTTGTGTGTAAATAGGATTAAGGTCTTATCTGTTTGTACAAAATATTGTTAGTTCACATCTCGTGGTACGAAACTAAATAGTAATAAATATGCCTAGTCAAATTTGTTGAGTCGTTTGATCTTCATTTAATATATATATATATATATATACACACAATCAAACCAGTACATCATTGTAACCTTCGCTCTCCATCCGAGTCTCGGTAGCTCAATGGTTAGAGCGTCTCACCGGCAAACAGAAATTCACAGATTCGATTCCTGTTTGGGAATATTTTCTGATAATTTGAGCTTGAGATTGTCCATATATTGTCAGTTTTAAGTAAGGTTAATAAATTGCCTCACCTCACGCGTGGAAATATTGTCATCTTTCTCAGGAATAAAAATATTTTTCATAGGTTTTCTAACACTCTTTTTCTCCTGCGCAACTGCTGGATAATCTCGGAACACTGCTCCTGGAAAATGAAAAAACACTGGAATTCGAAAAAGTAATTATAAAAAATAGGTATGCTAGGCGTACATGTATCCGCGCCAACAATCGGTTGTTAGTAGTCGTGCCATGGTATCGTCGCCACGTTGATCGAAAGCAGCCGTTTGGAACCTGATTGGCTCCGAAGCTATACTACAATATATCTGCGCGTGCGCAGATACAAAAAGATAAATAAGAAATAAGAGTTGGGTTCAAGCATACCCAGGGCATTTTGCCTCCTCCATGGTGGGAGGTCGGCAAAAATGGCCTTGGGATTGGCTGGTCCATTCTATAATCTTATTGGCCAATTTTAAGACTCAGTTAATCCAGCTAGAGTATAATTTATTCATCTAAATCCAGGTGTTAAAATTTTTTTCAATCTTTGACAAAGTAGAGCGAAGCCTCTCGCAGGACTTCCTCAAGTAGCGTGATTATCTAAAGAAAATTGTTGTAAAGCCTCCTGTATGCAAGAGCCGGTGATAAGCTCGCTACTTGAGGAAGTCCTGCGAGAGGCTTCGCTCTACTTCGTCGAAGATGAGCTGTCTTCCTGTAGAGATTTGAGAGTCAGGGCGATGTATAAATATGTATATGATGTTTGACTGTTCTGACCGTGTCTCATATAGATGAGTTTCAGGGTCATGCGCAGTAGCAATTTTATTTCAAATTTTCATATGAGGTAAAAACAACTGTTTTAGCTAGAAAGATCATATTAAAAATAGTAAAAGTGCAAAGTTTGAAACTAATCGGGCAGATAGTGCGAAAGCTACACACTTTGGAAGTTTTGCTCTTCACTATGGATTTAATAGGGATTTTGGCTTGGTGTGCAACGCCCGCCCGCCAAGCCAAAATCCTTATTAAATCACTAATGAATCCCTTTTGAAATGGCCAACTTTCTGCTTGGGTAACTTCTTCTTCTTTACACAATTCCTTTCAAACTTTGCACTTCTACTATTTTCAATATGCTCTTTCCAGCTGAAACAGTTGTTTTTACCTACGATGAAAATTTGAATATTTGTTGCTACTGCGCATGATCGTGAAAGTCGTCTATAGCTCAGTGGTTAGAGCGCTGATGCGTTGATTCGGAAAAAGATCACACTTTCTGTGTGATAAAAATTTGAGTGAAAAAGTTGATAAAATCACTAGACTAGCGTTCAAGTATACTGTATATCATCAACGTTTGAATTGGGTCAAGTTTCTTTAGCAGCAAAATACTGTATCCGAAAAGAACTTTGCAACTTTCTTTGTAACTAAGAACATTTACTAAAGTATTTTTCGATATATTGAAGTTTTCTTTTTATACTTTTCCAGTTCTTTTGATAACTTGCAGCTTTCTAATTTATTCTTATTACAGAACATTTGTCAAGGAAATATGTATCGGCTAATGTCTTACCAACACTGTTTCCAATTTCTGTGTAAAACACTTGTTTAGGTGGATTTAATTTTTCTCTCTCCTTCTTATGCTGTGACCGTTGTACTATGAACGACAAATAAATATAAAAAACTTAAATTTCTATTTTTTATTGAAGAACTCTGTTTCCTAGCTTTGGAAAAAACAGATACAGATAAATATTAGTAACTTGCAGCTTGGTTATTTCAATTTAGTGAATTGTTTGCTACTCAAGCTTAAACGCAAACTCATGAAAAATGTTTCTGATCCCCAGACGGGAATCGAACCCGCAACCTTCATGATCTCCTGTTAGACGCTCTAACCATTGAGCTACCAGAACTCCGCATATGGCAGAACGAAGGCTACGTTGTGTACTAGTTCGTACGTACGACACACGTACTGCTAAATCTGCAGTCTCGATATGTCTGTATATCTATTTCTACGAGTAATACACATTACACAACGTAGCCTTCGCTCTGCCATCTGAATCTCAGGCTTGGACTGGCCATTGTGCCATCTTGTGCCAGAACAATGGCATTTTGAGGCAGCACAATGGCTGGCCATTGTTCTGGCACAAGATGGCACAATGGCCAGTCTGCTGAGTCCTGGTAGCTCAATGGTTAGAGCGTCAAACCGGAGATCATGAAGGTTGCGGGTTCGATTCCCGTCTGGGGCTCAGAAACGTTATTCTGAGTTTGCGTTTAAGCTTGAGTAACAAACAATTCACTAAATAAAAACAGATACGAGTGTACCCGGGGTTTAAATCACATGTACAGAGACATGAAATCAGCCTGATTAATTGCATTCTGAATACGTTGCCTAACATAACCCTTTCCTAATCTAGCTATTCACTTTTCTCTCATCTCCAATATGAGAACTAAAACTTGATTTTCAGCATTTCTAAAACAATAACTTACTATTAGGAATGAGGTTTCCACTGCTGTTCTTAGAGTTAGGTTTCCAACAGAGAGGTTTCACAGAAACATCTTCAGATTGACGAGTCGTGCAGGTCACAGAACTTTTGGAACGTTGTTTACTCTTCTGCCTGGGGCATACAGAAGATGATTCATTGGCAGAAGATGGACGGGCACGAATAACATTCTGTATAGACGAAAAACAAGGTTAACATAGACCTTATTCAAAAATGGCCGCCGAATTAAAATTATTTTATATGCATATAAATTGGCCCTTATATGAACTCGTTTTCATGTATACGAAATTGAAAAGGATTCTTACTTATAAAGATTGGCGTTTACAACTCTTCCATATCTCACTTTGTTCTTGAGTTATTAAGAATTCTTTGATATGTAAATGATCCTCACTTTGACGTCACATTGCATGACTTACTGAAAAAGCATATTGTATATCTTTGGGATTAGCAAATCAAATCACTCGTAACGTAACTTCGTACGTCTATAGTATATCATGGGAGTGATGGAACACACATATATACATACATACACACTTTCACAACTTAGTTACATAATCCCAAAGATATACAGGCTTCTTCAATAACTCATTACGCAGTAAGGCGTCAAAGTGAGTACATTTACATATCAAACAAATTTTAATATCTCAAGAACCACTGATCTCAAAAATAGGACTGGATTGAGCTTTCTATTGTATCTGATGAGCTGATTTTGAAGCTTGCATATTTGCATAATGTAAATTGACGCGAGATCATTAGAAGCTCCGAGTTTGCAAGCAAATCAAACTGTGACGCTCGCGAAATAGGTTTAGTGTCTGGCCAATATAGTTTCTTTGTTAACATTAAGTCATTAAATGCATAAAATCTTGAACCTAATTTGACGTCTCATATTAGGCTTCTCTCACAGGATAATTACAGCCAACGGCGGCCATTACTAAGGGACCAAAGTCGCAGTAAATCTGTAGGTAGGCCATGAATCGTTTTACCCAGTAATTTGAAAAATGTCTTCTGGTCCTCTTTATAGTAAAATCATTTTATTTTGTCGAACATAATCCAACAAAAAACCTCATAGGATCCTCAGTTGGCCCCTTAGCAATGGCGGACTTCCGGCTTCATTTTCTGAACAATAGTTTCTCGATCCAGTCTTCTTTCGAGATCAGTGATCAAGAACAAAGTGAGATATAGAAGAGTTGTAAACGCCAATCATTCTAATTTCTATATTTCTTTACAGTAAGAGAGTTTATTTCAAACTGAATTTTTCACTGCATAAACACTTTAAAACGAAGTCATAAGGGCCAATTAATCTGTCAAGAAAACTCAAAATTAGACTGTTTCTTGCAATGGTAGAATCTGTTCTTCTCTACGGAGCGGAGACATGGACACTCAACAAGTCCATGGCAGCCGAAGTTTGGGACTGTGAACAGAGGCAGGAGAAAGACAACCTTCGTCGACACCCTTCTGGACGACACTTGTCGCGAAGTTGTTGGTTGTTTGGAAAGGGATATGAAAGATCGTGACACCTGGAAAAAATTTGTTGCTGAAGTTCGTCCGAGAGGTTGACATAGATGAGATGATTATATGCATAAAAATAATTTTAAATTGTCGGCCATTTATGAATGAGGTCTATGAATTTTAACAAAATATTGTACTAATTTACCAGTCTTGCTTGAGATAAAGCAGTTTGTTTTGGAGGAGGTAAAGGTGTTCTGGGTTTTTGTTGAGAAGGTTCGAGTACCAACTGTTTTTCTTCTTCTCTAGGATTCTCCTGAGAAACAAAATTTTATTTTGATAAAATTGATAAACTATAAAGAATGGTATACAAAATAACTTCTTTAGGACATTGGCAACAAAAATTAAGTTTGTCTAATATGAAAGAACTCGTAAAATGATAGAGTAACACCTTTTACAACTTTTCCGTATTTTACTTCGTTTTTGAAATATTTCATTTTGTTTGATATGTAAATGAGATGGTCTCTCATGAAAAAATGTCTTATATCTCAGTGATTGCTAAGTTTACAACGTCAATTATCATGAGGAGTTATATAACTTGAAGCGGATGGAACTAATATTCTAATGTGTGAAAATTCTCTACCAGCACATGACGTCAGAGACCATCTTGTTTACATATCAAACAAACTGAAATATTTCAAAAACGAAGTAAAATACCGAAAAGTTGTAAAAGATGTTACTCTATCATTTTACGAGTTCTTTCATATTAGACAAACTTAATTTTTGTTGCTAATGTCCTTTAATATGACAAAACAAAGATAAACCAATAAGTAGAATTCGAATGCTGTTATTGGGGGCAAATTTCAAGTTAACTATCTCTTCATAGAAGTTGAAAGCGAATAATCTAATTGTTTTAGTAAAAACTAACTTATATTACTTATTTCTTCAAAATTATTTCGAAAAATGAGTCATCACTCGCCGATATCATTATACAATAACCTGTTTACTATGCACATTCTCATTGGTTGTTAGCCATGATCTATTAGAGGACAGATGCACGGTTCACGTCAGCTCACGCCAGATGAATGCTTTTTCCATGCCTCAGAAATCCCTAATACCTTCAATAACCATTTTGAACGATTTGTCTTCAATTTTTATTGTATAAAACAAATAGATTCCATTTTGCCGTTGTCTGTTCAGTTATAAGACGTCAGAACGTGGTAAGAACATCAGTGACGTTTTTGTTCTTATCACCTTCTGACGTCATCTGTGCATCTATTACTGAACAGAAAACGGAAAAATGAAATCTAATTTTGTTAATTACATAGCGAATAGTATAACCAATCAGCTTGCAATATTTGCATTAGACTACTAGTAACCCAAATCTTGAGTTCTCAAGATGACATTATTTCTCGGAATATGTTTTGTCTTATAATTTTCATCGTTGTCGGCTGTTTATATTTTTTTATAAGGAGTTCAAACGTTAGTTACATTTACTGGAGCAGCATTTAAGTTCAAAAAATATTGTATACATGTACATACCAATTCTGGATTTCGTTTCCTCTTAACAGAGTCTAGGAGCATTGCGGTCTGAGAATACGAATAAAAAACTGTAAGAATTTGGCCTAAAGTTTTAGCAATATTGTTACTATAGGGTCGTTCACAAAATATGACGGTTTTTTCGCTGAATTTTTACACACACACCCCTGTCCTCAGGTAATGAAAACTTTAATGAAAACTCTGAAGTTTTTCAGATCAGTGGAAAACTGTCACAAAGCATCACAATCCTCACTTATGACGTCATATGACGCTAGGACTAACATACCCCCATCAAAGCGTTACATATTTTGTGAACATCCCCAAACTGTTGCAAAACACAGTTTTCTGATGAGCGAGAACTTACGTTTTGTGAATAGCTATAAGCTTTTTTCATCTCTCCATGGATAATGTTAATGTCATCGCTTTGAATGATACCAGCTAACAAAATACATTGGACTAGTTTGCAGATTTTATTTTATTTGAAATATGTACTTAAAGGTGCCGTTAAGTCCGTTCTGCGCATGTGTGATATTTCAAACGTGGGGGACTCCATATGTCAACAAACTTTAACGGAATAGATTTGCGACAGTTCGAAAGCGAGTATTCGTCAAAGGTGGCGAAGGCACAAGTGGTAGTTTGATATCCACATTTAGGAACATGACTGCTTCTTATAACACGCTTTTTAGGCGGAAAAGCTCAAGCGTGGAAAACAAATCCGCAATACTTCATGTTCAATGTTTATATAATGCAATAAACCATCTTTAGAAAGTTTTAAGAAATGTGCAAGACAAAAGAACTTGGAAAATGTATTAGAAAACAATTGTAAGGACTGTATTTTATGCTCAACATAAGCGCCATTTTAGTTCTATATTAGTTTTAAATTAGACCATATGTAGTGTAATAATATTAAGTTATAATTTGATTGATAGATAGTTATATATATAGGTGTCCCATGCAATTAGTTTGTAAAATAATTAAATACATTGACACGGTTAATAAAGTTTTAATAATAATAATGTAAACAAACGATGTAAACAGAAACGTGGACATGCGCAGAACGTACTTGACGGCACCTTTAACGTACTATCAGCAACATATCACTTTTATATAAATGTAAATAATATAGAGGACGTAGATTCCACACAGAGGACGCCGAAATAGTTCATAAGTTCTTTCATAGTTTTTAATTTGGTCCATTCATTTCCCATATATCTCTATTTAAACATGGCCAACAAAGCACTATTTTGAATTCCCCGCTAAAAATTTCCGCAAATTGCAAAGGGTCTGGTGACTATCTTATGTGACGTAACTTAAGGGACGGAAGTCGCTCATAAGAGTTCTTTTCTCGTGTATTCTGTTGTGTAGTTATCATCGAAACGAGCAACATGCCAGATAGATGTGTTTAGCAGTTGTGTTTGGGTTTTCAAATTAATCAGACGTAGAAAACGGGATTTCACTTCATCACATTTCTTAAGCTACGTCAACCTAGTCTCCACCTAGTTAATGTAGACAGTCTACATTGGTAACATGTTGATGATGTCTACATTAACAAATAATCACTAACCCCAAAACAACAAAGATCCTAACCCTAACACCCCGCCTAACGAGTTTTCTAACCCTAGCCCACCCTAACCCTGAGACTCGACTCCCTTAATTGAAGTGCTTAATTAGTATACTCATAAGAGAGACTAAGCATTGGCTGTTAAACGCATGCGCTATCTATGGCGCTTGTGTTAATGTAATATGTATTTTCAGCTATACATTCACAGCTACATGTTGGAGACTCGACCAGGTGGCTCGTCCCAGGCTTATTTCGGCTTTTTTCGACTCTCAGTTTTTTCTTGCAAATAGCAATGTTTAATGAGAGATATATAGCAAACAAATGAACCAAATCAAAATCTATAAAAGAACTTATCAACTATATCGGCGTACTCTATACAGAAAGTTAAAAACTGTGGAGGGTTTATAAGATTTATATATTTTTACTTTAAGTAGTAATACCCACCATTAGACCTGTACCAATGAAATCGTCCTCTCCCAGCATGAGACATTTCTTGTAAACAACTCGCTGTTTCAGGAACTGTGGCATATCTTCCAGGAAGGTATAAACTACTGTCGTTATCACATTCATAGAAAATACAATGCAACGAAATGTCTTTACCAGCGAGAGATTCTTTAATGAAGGAACAAATCAAATCCTACAGATAATATAATTATCAAATTTATTATTGACAAAGAGCGCAGTCATTATACAGGAAAATATCAGACCAAGGTCTTAACAGTACGGACCGAGCCCGTTGGGCAAGGTCCGTACATGAAAGACCGAGGTCTGATATTTTTCCGTAGTGACCAAGTGGACTTAATATATGGCATTTTTGGACAGCATGCGAATGCGTGACAAAGCGGGTGCGTCACATGCTTTTGAACAGAACACACAAGGATAATGAAAGGATAATGAAACTCGGAGTGTTTTCTGGGTGTTCATTCTCTGATTGTAGATCATTCTGGCATTCATGACTTAGTTAAAACAGTGAAACAAATTTGTATACTTTTTCGGTTTTATAAAGTTTTTTAAATTTTTACCTGGAAAGTACTTATCTAAACTACAATTTTCTGTTGCACACAACAAAACATTTCAAATTTGAGCTGGTCCCTCTTCATTCGCCAGTACTGGGGGAATAGTTGAATGTCAAAATATTTAATAATTTGAGCTTTGCGTTGATGTTCTATAAAGGTTTGTTTGTCCGAAATGCTAATGAGTACTATATTCACTTCATTATAGAATCTATATCATATCGTATACAGTAAACACCCGCGTATAAGAACCGGTGAATTAAGAACCTTTAGACTAAAATTTGCCTTTTAGACCCCCATTTTATAAGAACCTTTTTAGCCTAAAAATTGTAACAGGTTCTTATTTGAAAAACTTCAGTTGAATATCCTGAATGATGCTTGATGCCAGCATCAACAACAATAACAATTGTAATGCAATGCTAACAAGTAGGTATTTTCAATGGTTGATTGTTTACCCAATACATACTACCATACTGTGAACTGTGAATACATGTGTGTTATAGTTTCAGTCCTGCAGGAGTATAAAGGGTTAAAATGTTTCACTATCCAGCATAAAATAACATTGTCATTGTAATAATAAATAAATTTTATTAAATCAAACTGATATTGTAACCCAAGGTTAAATTGCATCAGTAATTACAATATATAAAAAAAGTTAAATAGGAAACGTTATATTTACAATAAATTTTAAAATGTGGCAGGCCTGAAATATTAAATATTTACTAATTACTGTTTTCTTTTGAAATAATTTGTGGTAAAAATGAGTTCTTGAATCTGTCCGTTTTACATAAGAAGTTCTTATATTTACATTTTGACCTCATGTCATAATCTGACGAGGTCTTTGGAATCAGGTGTTCACTAATTTTACTGTTTTTTCCATTCTTCTCAAAGAATTTGTTACATAGTTCTTCACGCCGTATTTTTAGTAACGGGAGATCAGTGAGCTCACGTGCTTGTCTATAACTTAATGAAGGTAACATAATTTTAAATGCACGTTTTTGGATTTTTTCGATGTCATCACTTAAATACTGTTGGATGTTAAAGTGCCATACTTGGCAAGCATATTCTAAGACCGGTCTTATGATGGTAGTAAAAACCGTGCACAATATTATCATGTTAGCTTTCGATCTTTTTAAAAGTCTCAGCATGTAAAGTCTTTTCCCAGCTTTTTTAACGATTTGATATACGTGGTCATTCCAATTCATATTATCTTGAAGAGAGATACCAAGGATACTAGCGGATTTTACACGTTGTACTGCTACGTCGTTAATCATTAAAGGTGAATAATAACATTGTCATGGGCCACACCCATTTTGAGCTAGTTGTTGGACCAACAGCAAGCACCCTTTCCTCGAGAAAAATAAGAACCTATTTAAGAACCTAATAGCCTAAAATACCAGTAAATACCACTTATATAAGAACCTTTTTAGGCTAACTTGAAAAATAGTGATTCTTATACGCAGGTGATTACTGTATGAGGTTATATATAGTACTTTAATATGTTGAATATGTAAATCACCACCATGTACCTTTGGTTGGTCTGGTAAACCACTGGCAATCACATAAATTCCTTCCACTTCTGAATTTGGGAAAAAAACAAAAACAAATTATGTCTCATGAGGCCATAGCGTAAAGGCCCGTTTACACAGACGATTTCTGACCCTGACGTATGCGATATAGTGGATAACTCACTAAAGTATTGAACGTCATAGATCTGCACAATCGCAAGACAATCCATTCGATCGTATGTGTTAAAAAGAGAAAAATCGCAGCAAAAATCACCTGTTCCAACAATAAACACTTAATGACACTTAATCACCGATAAAAAGTGAAATTTATAAATCTCAATGTTTCCATCA
This sequence comes from Chrysogorgia sp. JL179-B06, assembly GCA_035772405.1. Classification (NCBI taxonomy): domain Eukaryota; kingdom Metazoa; phylum Cnidaria; class Anthozoa; order Scleralcyonacea; family Chrysogorgiidae; genus Chrysogorgia; species Chrysogorgia sp. JL179-B06. Next base: position 13,567,559 of record JAYKKM010000475.1, on the reverse strand, counting down.
AATTCGTCGATTCGAGATTAAATCTCACTGCTTTCTCAAATCCCGTTTCAGTGATTTGTTATATACAGTAGTAAAAAGTATTCCAAAAATACAAAAATTGAGCATTGTCTTTATTATTATTACTATTATTGTCAAATTACCAATTGCACAAAGTAAGTATTATCGAAATCACTAGAGTGGTTAATTGTTGTTTCGGAAAACACCGTTGGAGGTCAATTTAAATGTAGCACGAATTACAATTTCATAACAAGAAGTCTTGTTTCTCCAAACAATTAATATGGAAATAAAGGCGGAACTACAACCAAAATATGGCTTCGAAAAATTCATTTAGATCATTTGGCTGATGTTTTCGAGACAAATGGATTTGCACTGCAGGATCTGGATCCGGGTAACATGTTATTTTTCAGCCAAACGGTCGCGCGTAAATCAGCTTCCGAACACTCCGTCACTTCAACGCTGGCGTTTAAATCATCAATAAATGCGCAGATTACTGCAGTCAAAAGCAGAAAATAGCATAGATATTATTAACTAGCTTGAATCCTATATTTTACATCCGGGGAGAATGATCGAAAAACAAGAAGGTAAAGTGCGCAGTGCGGAAGCAGATTAACATTGATGTCATCGCGAAATCCATTGGCATTGCTAGAATAGATCTTGCAGTTGCAAATCCATTTGATTCAAAAACATCAGTCAAATGATCAAAATGAATTTTTGGTTGAAGTTTCGCCTTTACTTCCATCTTTGAAGAAACAAGTCTTCTTGTTATGAAATTGTGATTCATGTAGGACAAATATATCGTTGAATCACGTGATGCATTAACTTCATATCACGTGGTACATTCAAATTAACCTCCAACGTTGGTTACTTGGTTTACGAAACGCCAATTAACCACTCTAGTGATGTCGAATTTTACTACACTATCACAGTCTCATCACATGTACACTGTTCAAGCCTGAGGCATTTTACTACACTATCACAACCTCATCACATGCACAAACCTGTCGCATTTTACTACACTATCACAGCCTCATCACATGCACAAACCTGTCGCATTTTACTACACTATCACAGCCTCATCACATGCACAAACCTGTCGCATTTTACTACACTATCACAGCCTCATCACATGCACAAACCTGTCGCATTTTACTACACTATCACAGCCTCATCACATGCACAAACCTGTCGCATTTTACTACACTATCACAGCCTCATCACATGTACAAGCTTGGGACATTTTACTACACTATCACGCAAAAACGGGAAATATTGCAATGTTACCCTCTGGTTGAGACAAATGTTGCCCGCTCCTTTATTACACTAATAGTGTATTTGTTGTGTGACATTATGTGCCTTGCATAAAGGAAAAATAGAACTACTGGTATATAAAAATTTATTTTTCCCACTAAAACACACTTCTTCAACGAACCTGTATTATTGGAAATGTCTTCTTCATTCTCAACAGCCATTTTGAAAGCATCAAGAAAGTTTCTACTTCCACCACAGCTCTTCTTGAGAAGCCATCTGAGAGAATAAATTAATAAAAATATTATTGTTTAATAATATTATTGTTTTCTGCTTAAAAGTCGGGATCCAAACTGTACAGTGTACAACTACATTTCTTTTGTGAATTATCTTACCGCCAACTTGCTTCTAAATATTCTGGCGAAGGCTCAACCATAGCAGAACGAAATATGTCCAGAGAACCTCCGTAGCTACAGTGATCAAAATAATACATTTATGAGTACTATAAAATAATAATAATAAAAGTTCAATTGAATATTCTCACACATGCATGAATTACAATATGCTGACAGAGAATAAAAAAGATATAAAAAAAGAGAAAAAAGAAAGAAACTTGAAGAAAAAGAAAAACGAAAGAAAGGAAGAAAAAGAGGGGAAAAGAAAAAAGAAAGAAAAAAAAAAAGAAGACAGAAAGGAAGAAGAAATAAAGGGGGAAAAGAAGACAGAAAGGAAGAAAAAAGAAGAAAGGAAGGAACAGTGAAGAAAATAAAAAAAAAGAAAGGAAGAAAAAAGTAAACAAAAAAGAAAGGAAGAAAAAAAAAGAAAAAAGAAAGGAAGCAAAAAAGAAAGGAAGAAAAAAAGAAAGGAAGAAAAAATAAAGAAAGCAAAAAAGAAAGGAAGAAAAAGTAAACAAAAAAGAAAGGAAGAAAAAGTAAACAAAAAAGAAAGGAAGAAAAAAAAAGAAAAAAGAAAGGAAGCAAAAAAGAAAGGAAGCAAAAAAGAAAGGAAGAAAAAAAGAAAGGAAGAAAAAATAAAGAAAGCAAAAAAGAAAGGAAGAAAAAGTAAACAAAAAAGAAAGGAAGAAAAAGTAAACAAAAAAGAAAGGAAGAAAAAAAAAGAAAAAAGAAAGGAAGAAAAAAAGAAAGGAAGAAAAAATAAAGAAAGCAAAAAAGAAAGGAAGAAAAAGTAAACAAAAAAGAAAGGAAGAAAAAGTAAACGAAAAAGAAAGGAAGAAAAAAAAAGAAAAAAGAAAGGAAGCAAAAAAGAAAGGAAGAAAAAAAAGAAAGGAAGAAAAAAAAGTAAGGAAGAAAAAAAAAAGAAAGCAAAAAAGAAAGGAAGGAAGAAAAAAGAAGATAAAAGGAAAGAAAAAAGAGGAAAATCCTCCTCTCCACCTTACCAAACGACGTTGTATGAAGTCTTGTTGGTCATTTGTTGTTCAAGTAAAATTTTCAAATCTTGCTTCAACAGGTTCCAACAAGGTCCCATAGACACAGATACATCAATGATTATGATAACCCTGAAAGAAAACACATTGTGAAATGGTGAACAAAATATTAAAACAGTATTTTCCCATAATAAACACTAACTCACCTCTGTTCTACAATGGTACCAAAAATCTTTTGGCAACCAGATGATAGCCAGTCTATTCTTCTCATGTAGTGATGAACTGCAGATTCAAGTTGTTCCTATAGTGTTTCAAAAAGAAAAACCTAAATATAGTAATAAATAACCGAAATAAGAACACTTTTGAAAATAAAATACATACTTGATAACCAAATAGTAACGTAGGATCCACATGAACATTTTTAACAGAACCATCATGCCATGGGAACTGAGCCATATTCTAGATAATCGTTATAAATAGATCATTTATTATAACCAATTGTGAATACAGGAAATTATATGTACTGTTTAATAAACGAGCAGCAGTGTTTTATCAGATTTAAAACATATCTGATAAAACACATGCTGCGAGTTTGTTACGACCTATTTGATAAGTTCATTGGCGTAGTAATTTTGAAAATCAATGTTGTATAAGCCAAGAAAATCAAAGATAAAGTTTATGTAAATCAGCACGAATCTTTATCACATATAAAACCTACAACACGGCAGTGATTTCCTTTGTGTTTTCCTCATGAATTATTAATGAGTTATTGAAATGTTATTATTATCAATAAACAACCTTAGTCGTGTTCCTTACAAACCTGTTTATAAATCTTCGACTTGACATTTTTGTTGATGGTTGAAACATAGCCTTTGACATAGGAATATGTGTTAGGAGCCAGAATTTGATAAAGGTTTAGTCCTCTTCCTAGGAAAAGAAAATAGTATTGGAACTATATATGTATATAGGAATATTGACCAGGCTTGGACTGGGCCCAATTTAAGGGCCTTGCCATTTCAGCAAGAAAGGGGCCGGTCTATTTGCAATTTGAGAACCGGATTCCAGAACAACAAATGAGAAAAGAAAGAACAATTTATTTCTGAACATTTTCGACATTTAGAACATAACATTTTTAACATTTCAGAAGATAAGAAGCTGTTCCATTTCCGAGGACATTGACGCAAGTTTTTGATACACTGCCTCGTTATCAATAGCCTTCAGTAAATCAACTTCTATAGAACAAATCATTACTGCTTCCAAATGGTGTTGACTAAGCGGAGATCTTAGGGTATAATTGGGTGTGTGACATTATGGGTGTATCTGGCCAGGCCCCAGGGGCCTATTTTGATGTCCCCGAAAGGGGCCCACGTGCAATGGCACAATATCACATAGGCCAGTCCAAGCTTGATATTGACAATGCAATGTTCTGTATTTCGTACAGTTCTGTATTTCGTACCCAAATTGCAAGTTGTCTAATAACCCAAGACCAAGTGCTAAAATACTACAATGCCGCCCATGTATATTTGCAGTCAATGCATCAGATAAACAATGAACTATACCATTAATGAGTGTACAAGAAATATGTTTTACCACAAGAAATATGTTTTACCACAAGAAATATGTTTGTTATTAGCAGTTTTTTTATGGTACACAAGTAATGATTTTCCTTCACCTGAAATCATTATAGCAATCACTTCCAACGATCGAATTTAAATACCAAATATTAATTGTTTCCAGTTTTACTACTGTACATCTGTGCCACGATAATAATTACGCCCCATCCCAAACGCATGTACGCATTGCGTACCTATTTTTAACAACATGCAACCATTCAAGTTTGTTTTCCCTAGCTATATAGGCTTGTGTTTTTCATCATTAGATAACACAAACCATAACAGATGCACTAACCCTTTATGTTCAAGGCGATCTTGGAGCATAAAATGATCATCAAAGATAATCACTGACATTTTGTTGAAGGGGAACTGTACCCAAAAAATTAATTACTTTTAAATAAAAGGCCTTTGAGTATAACGTTTATAAATGTTAATAATTTTACTGTATCGGCTCTTGTACTCGAGAAATAACGTTTTCATTCTCGTATTTTATGCTTCTGGACGCCGCCATTTTAGAGTTTGCTCGACGGCTCAAACTCGAGGTCCAGCGGGGTTTCTTTTCAATTTTGACGTCACTTGAGTGCAAGAACAAACAACAAGCACTCAATGACGTCAAAATTGAAAAGAAAACCACCGCTGAACATCAATCTTGAGCCGTCGAACAAACTCGAAAATGGCGACGTCCAGAAGCATAAAATACGAAAATGAAAACGTTATTTCTCGAGTACAAGAGCAGATACTAAAACTCTTAACATTTCTAAACATTATACTAAAGGCCTTTTATTTCAAACTAATTTATTTTTGGGTACAGTTCTCTTTAACTTTAAAAATTTTTTCTCAACCAGTACTATATAAAAAATGTTTGGAAAAATGTGTATCCTGATACTTGGAATCTACCTTTGAGTCCATGTTGCTTGAGCCATTCACAAGATGTTCGAGCAGGATATGAAGGATGTTCCACAGTAAGAGATGGTTGGTTTAGTGAGGAATCCCACAGGACAATAGTACCATCAGACACAGGAACAATATCAAGAGGAGCCTGGATATGAACACAAATAAAGATAAGCCAACCTTGCACCCAAGGTCTTGTCTCTGCTCCCCCACCCCCATGCTGGCGGGGGGGGGGGGGGGGGGAGAGTGTCATAAATTAAAAATACCGGTCATTCCGTGTCTTGACTTTTAGTTATTTGCTGACACCACGTACAGTACACTGAAAATCTCCCGGGTATGGGTTAAGATAAGGCAATGTATACAGAAGGAGTTGTATTTAGTATGTTAACAGCAAACAAAGAATTTGTAGAAAATTCTTACTTCATTATAGGCAATGGTGATTATTTTATCATCCAGTTTTCCATTCTTCATTTCATTAATTTTTTGCAATGTATCTCGTGCTCTGGCAATTGAAAAAATAGTTTTAAATATATTAAGATTGCAATTAACACCAAGAACAACTAAACGGCCATTTCTAGAGATTTGACAGTTATAATATTAATTGTGTCTGTCATTTTGTCCTATGCTCATCTTGTCCGAACATTATACTCAACTTTTTGTGAAAGTAAAACATTTTGTGTTGAATGGACTGCGGTTAGATTTCGTATTGTACAATCTCAGATGATAGATATTACGCTCATTTTTTAGACGTTACGCTAAGTTTGGAGACATTGCGCTAAATTTGGAGACATTGCGCAGAAAGTTTGGAGACATTATGCTAAGTTATGAGACTTTACGCTAAGTTTGGAGATATTGCACTATGTTATGAGACATTACACTAAGTTTGGATATGTTACGCTAAGCGTGGAGACATTGCGCTACGTTGTGAGACGTTACGCTACGTCTGGAGATGTTAAGCTAAGTTTTCAGACATTACGCTAGGTTTGGAGACGTTACGCTAAGTTTGGAGACGTTACGCTAAGTTATGAGACTTTACGCTAAGTTTGGAGATATTGCACTATGTTATGAGACATTACGCTAGGTTTGGAGACGTTACGCTAAGTTTGGAGACGTTACGCTAACCTTGGAGACGTTACGCTAAGTTTGGAGACGTTCCGCTAAGTTATGAAACATTGTGCTAAGTTATGAGACGTTACGCTAAGTTATGAAACATTGTGCTAAGTTATGAAACATTGTGCTAAGTTATGAGACGTTTCGCTAAGTTTTGAGATGCTACACTTAGTTTTTAGACATTACGCTAAGTTGTACAGTGACAGGTACAATTTTTTTCATTTGTGCTGGTTACAGCGAAAATAATTATTTCCAGGCTTGATGAAGATATGATGAAGATAGCTCAACACTGTAAATAAATACTCACTTTTCAATCTCCTTGACTATAAGTTGTAAATCTGTCCCAGTAAAGATTTTATCCTAAACAATTAAAGTTTCAATTTGAGGATACAAAGATGTCCAGATTAATTCCAAGTGTTTAAAAATTATGAGTTTTAAAGACATAACCACTGGAACAGTTGCAAAAACACAACATCAAGAAAAGCAAAATTGGGACACTAACATCTGATGAAGAACAGTAACAATGATATCTTCCTCCTGTTATGTTGGCAAGATCTTCCAAAAGCATCTAAATAAAAAATAACAACAATTATATAAAGAAACAATATTGCAAGGCGTCGTATATTGGTGAAACATGCTGACTTTTACACACTAGGGTATCTGAACATATGGGTATTTCGGCTTACACCGGAGAAGAGCTTTCTCACACCGCTTTATCGAGCATTCTTGCGCACAAAACAATAGCCGGTCATGATATTTCTTTGGATGACTTTTCTATTTTGTCTTGAGGCTCCATGCAATTCGCAGTCTTACTTCGAGAGACATTATTAATTTCTAAGTTTAAACCGTCTCTTAACGCCAACATTAGATCTTTTCCTTTAACACTTTTCTAACTTATTCCTTCGTCATGGTGTGTTTATCAATCTGTGATGACACGTCCTTTGTTTTCCGTCGTCTCGCTTTTAATTTCCTTTGTAACATTTTGTCACTTTCTATATTTATGTAACAGTTTAGCTGTATATGCCTCCTTCATTTATTGTAATTTGTCACTCTGATGATGGTACGATCGAGTTTAGTAACGAAACGTTAGTATTAACATTTTTCTTTTCAAAATTATGTTGTTATGCCTCTTTTTAAAGCTATTTGCTGGGCAATAATATTCCTAACTAGACTACGATTCCCGCCACTATTCACTGCGACGATTTTGACTAAAAGAAACAAATATCAAAACATTGAGAAAAATAGAATTGTTATTTGTGGTTTTTCTGGAGACTTGAACCTCACAAATTATTAGCCTCTCACGACTCACGAGACTTATAATCAGCCACACGATCTCATTTCACCACACCTGAGGATGGAAGAACGTTACGCCAACAAGACCTATCTGGTTCAAGTCTAGAAAAACCTCAAATTATTATTTTTAAATGTTTGAAAAATTGAATAAAGAGGTCAGTGATTGAAAGTAAATGTGTGGCATTGCTTTTGAAAGAAAGTGAAAGAACAATAATTGACAAAATAGTGCCTAAAACAAACTGATAACAAAAAGTACAAATACAGCAAAATGCAAATACTATTACTTTATATTGGATTCCTCTGAGCCCAATATTACAAAATATTTAGTTTGAAAAAGGAATCCAATAGGTGTTTTATTATATCAAACAAAATATCTTAACATAAAGATGTTTCTTTGCATGTAAACAGTCCAAAGGTTACTTACTGCCCAATATGTAACTGTCCTACATCGTAAAATATTGGGCTGCCACGTGATGCTAATAGAGACAGTTGATTGGTGGATTATATGTGAGGGTATAATAAAGCAACATGTATGGCAACTTACAGTACATGGACACGGGACACCCCACATTTTTGGACACACCCAGTTACCCACTTGTCAGAAATTTAGACCGTTTGACCCTGCATAAAGAATTTCTAGCTAAACCACTGATAGTCACTCACATTATTTACTGGCATAATACAGTCATAAGCCACTGTGTGAAGAGGTAAATGTCGTCCAGCCAAGGATTCTTTAATGTATCCACAAATTACTCCAGGTTCTTGATCAGGACTAAAAAATAACACATAAAATGGAAATACTGTATGATATAGCGTTCTCGGTTGCGGCACCAAAACTGTGGAATTCATTACCACAGGAAATTAGAAGCTTTGATATGTTAAGTATATAATTTTAAGTCAGCACTTAAGACTTTTCTTTTTTTAAATTAATGGGTTTTTTTTTGTTCATAGTGGTAATATATGTAGGGCTTTGTCTTATAATGGAACTGTAATAAGTTTTATAAGTAAAATTAAGAATATATTGTTGTAAGAGCATTGAGACTATTGTATAATACTCTTAATACGTCTTTTATTATTATTATTATTATATTGTTTCAAATTTTCATCAAAATGTCATATCCTCATTGCCTATAACCCCTATTTTTTGTAGTATTCCAAGTAGTAAAGCCAAAATTAGCTGAATAGTTGTTTACGGCTTAAGCTACGTCATCACGTTGCTCGTCCCAGTTCCCTTTAATTTGTGGTTTTTTCTTACTAATAGCATACTTATAAAGTGTCTATATCTTCGAAACCAATGGACCAAAAACCGTAATATGTACCTTAGTACATATGGCATACGATGAAGTGAAATTCCTTTCGTCAAATCTGATACGTTATAGCACACCCAAAATAGCACATCTATCTGGCATTTTTTTCGCTTCGATGACAGTGTTGGTTTCTGTTGTAGTGTTGTATACACTGTCAGAGAAAATCCCGTCCCTTAAACTACGTCACATCATGTGGGTACCAGGCTCTGCGATTTGCAGAAATTTATTGCGGAATATTCAAAATAGCGATTTCTTGCAATATTGGAAGAAAGATATCTTCGAATCAAAAACCGTAAAAGAACTATTCAGCTAATTTTGGCTCTACTACTTGGAAAACTAAAAAAAATAGGGGTTATAGGCACTTTAACTTTATAAACTATACTCACTTGCTTCCAAGGATTATTACAACAGAATCAAAGTTTTTCCATTTAATTAATTGTCTCAAAGAACTTAGTAAGTTACATCCACCTGTTGGTTGAAGACCATTTACCCAATCTCTGGCTTCATTGATTCTGAATAGAAGAATAGATTTCGTATTTTCACAAGAAACTGAGTGGGTTTTGCCAAAGGGAAGATAGTGTTAAATGGTATCCAATTGCGTAAAATTCGCCCACCACTTAGAAATAGTACTTTTAAAAATAGTACTTTTATCTGAGTTAGTCGGAAATATGAAACTCGAAGCGTATCGTCTGCCCAAACGTCAGTCAGGTTCAAAATGATTACTTCTAATTGTTCTAAAAGATTTTCACCAAAAACGGCTCTTTTTAGAGCCATCAAATTTACAATAGAATCAAACCATAATACTTCGAAATGTATAATAAAACGGCATTCAATAAAAAATAAATTACAACAACCATTTTTATATAACATTTTTTACACTTTCAAAATATAAAACTTCTATGCGCGTTATCTTCCGCAGCGTCTAATGTGTTGTCAAAAATTGATTTGGATGCCAAAATTGGCAACTGCGGTGCGCGTAATCGCCCGGAAAATACGGTAGGGGTGACCAAACTTAACAAGACTATTAAAAGTTTAAGAATGCGTTTTTGGTAAGGGGAACCCTAAGAATTTTTTTAATTTTGGAAAAGGGACCCAAGGGAAAATTTTTTTTAAACTTTGGAAAAGGGATTTTTTTTTTAATTTGGAAATGGGACCCTAAGGATTTTTTAAATTTTCGGATGTGAGATCCTAGTGAAAATTATTGTAAGGGAAACCCTAGGGAAATAATAGAGATCCGGACCATAGGAAAAACATTACTTTTGGGGATTTTACATAGTGTATCCAGGCCTTCCTGAGCAAAATCATAATATATATATTGTCAGACGAAAATTTCATCTACAGCTAGAGTTTTTTGCTGTCAAAGCTACCAGATGTAATGTCACAGGAGGTATTCCAAACCATTTTTTTTTAAATTTTGTTACTTGCCACAAAAATGCCTCTTGTGACAATTCAAATCCAATAACTTTAACAGCAAAAAAGTCCAGGAAGATGAAATTTTTGGCTGACAAGATATATTATGATTTTGCTCAGGAAGACCCAAGTATTATGAATATAATATAAAATCCCCAAACGTGAGACAGGCACAATAAATAATTTATGATCTGCTTACATTCTGCAGTTGACATCACGCATTGCATCCCAAAGTGGTTCTGAGGTTGTTCCAAATGAAAGTAAGTAAAGTTTATCTTTGTTCACTAACTGATCATTGATTAATGCCTTGAAAAATACAATATGAAAATAATACACTTCATAGGAAGTTAGTAAATGGCAACATTAAAAGGATTCCACTGCCAGGATTGTGAGAAAAGAAATTCTAGTATTATACAGAGACTATATAATGTATATTAACCAATAGAGCCAATTATTATATAAAACTTTCCAGGACATATTTTGGTTGAAGATTTAATGCAATAAGAACATGTTTCAATTTTTATGTTAAAACAAGTACAGTACTGTAGATTAAAGAGTTTGCTAAGTAGTACGTATTGGAGAAATATAAATCAAATATTCTAAAAGGTTGGTGTCTACCAAAATAGTGTGTAGGAGGTCTAATGTTTTGAGGCAAGGCCTGTTGTCACAGAGTGAAACGTAATTTGACTTTAAGGGCCTCCACCCAAAATGTTGCCCACTATTTTGACAGTTAATAAAGGAATAGATGATACCTGTAAAGATTGCTGTAGTAGCTGAAGTCTTCCGTAGCTACAATTAGCATCTGACGTATCAACAAGCACTGCTACTCTTTGTCCTTTTAACAATCCAAAGATCTACATATTTAATAAAATTAAACTAAATATATATTGACTGGTTAAATTGTCAATAAATAACTTGTTATTTAAACTAGCTATAATTAGTGGCAATTGAAATACCTGGCGGGAACCGTAATTTTAAAATAAAGATTAAAGCCCAGCAAATTACTTTTAGACAAGACATGACAGAAATTTGAAATTTATTAGCTAACGTTTCGTTGCGACATGCAACATCTTCAGAGCGATTTAAATTATTTGATACAAGTAGGTATACATTTCAGTTCATTCAGTATTAGGTTACAAAACGGTCATAAATTAAAAAAACGATTACAACGGTCAAATATATATGATAACGATTAGTCAAGAGATTAAATTCAAATGTTGGCCAAGTTAATGAAACTTATGTCAGGGTTAAGTGGGATTAAACAAAGTTAGAATAGGGAAAGTGGGATAGAACTTATGTTGGCGTTGAGACTTGGCTTAAGTTTTGAAATCATAAGACTTTCCCTGAGTAACAGTTCAAATTTATAAGGAGAGGAGGTTAGAATTTTAAAGACTGAAAAAGATATAGGATGACCAGTAGAATGCTTGTGAGAGAGAACACTGGACATAGATGTTGCTGTCACGGAGCGTTCTTTCCCAGTCATAGCCGAAACCCCCATGTGGTCCGAAATACGCGTGTGGATGTTTCGGCGTGTTTGGCCGACATACAATGCATCACAGCATTGACACTTATACGAGTACACAACGTGTGATTTCAGACAAAATCAGAAAGACGACATGAAGGACGAAATACAAAACGGAAAGAGATTTGAGGGTAAGAAGAAGAGAAAAGTTTACGAAGTTGAGTCCGTATATGTAGACCATGAGAGCCAGTAAAAGGAAGACAAAAGTAAATAGTTTGTTTAGAACACGAGTCAGGTCTTGGTTTTGGAGAATACATCTTATCTAAGAAAAACAGAGATGCAGTTATCCAAATTCTAGCATTCAATTTACGCATGAATTTGAAAATAATTCTTCTCTTTCTTTCCTTGATGTTAAAATCACCCGTTCCAATGGATCTTTCACAACTGCTGTTCACCACAAATCTACTTCTACTGGTTTATTTACTAATTTTGATAGTTTTATTCCTTTAACTTACAAAAAAGGTCTTATTTTTTCATTGCTTTTCCGTTACTTTAACATTTGCTCCACTTACATTTCTTTTCATTCTGAACTTCAGAAGTTTAAACAAGTTTGAACTTCAGAAGTTTATTGTCAATGGTTATCCTAAAACTTTTTTGGATAACTGCATCTCTATTTATATGTATTTATGTGTATGATAACTACATATTTTTGACCGTTTTGTAACCTAATACTGAATGAACTGTGTATAAATGTATACCTACTTGTATCAAATAATGAAGATGTTGCATGTCGCAACGAAACGTTAGCTAATAAATTTCAAATTTCTGTCATGTCTTGTCTAAAAGTCATTTGCTGGGCTTTAATCTTTAGTTGTAATTAGTATTCAATGAAGAGAAAGCAAAGAAATGTGTATAAAGAAGAAAGGGGGAGAAAGGGAAGTGAAGATACATGACAAACTGGGCAAAGTAAGAGATGGCGGAAAAGAGAACCAAGAGGAATGAAGGGGCCCTTACTACACTAGTTATTACTAAGAGGTCAAGGATAAAGAGGAAAGATATACAGTAAGATGGGTAGACTGTAGGAGGAAGAAGAGGAAGTAAAGTAGACGATAGAATGATAAAAGGAGAAGGAAAAGATGAGGAAATGGGAAAGAAAAAGAGCAAACAACTTATTGTAGCTTAGTATAAAACAGTATCAGATACGGTAGCATTGATAGTGCATATACGGTACTGTAGAACCAGACCAGAATTTTATTACAGGAATCAAGAAACATTCAACAAGTTTTCTTAGCACCTGCAGCGGCTTCATGAATAAGTGCAATACCATATATCTTAAATTACCTTTCGACTTCCTTCCATTAGCCAGTCAATCCTTTTTTGACATTCTTCAATGGTTCTAGCCAACTTAAACTGAAACTGATTTACTGTGCTTGATTCAAACTTTAAATGAATGGTATGATCCGGATATCCAATAGGAGACCTAAAAGAAACTCTTTCTAATTTCTTTGACACTCTTTAAAGTTTAAATTGAGCCCCAGTATATCAACATACACATTCTCCTAATTGGAGACTCCAAGCAATTCTTATAGTACTATATGAGAGAAGTTAAAACATGTCAGTTTTAAAGTTGGGCGGTATACTGGTATTTTTAGTTATTCGTGATATTTAGTTGATACAGGTATGGCGGTATTGCAGGTTCTGACGCTATACCGGTTGTTATGGTATACTGTAAGATAAACCGGTATCATGACTATATCATCAGTTTATCTTTTTATTTAAACTACAAGAAAAGTTCACAAATGAGAAACAAACACAATTGTATATGTGCGTGCAAAATAGTACAGTATATAGATTAGATCTTAACTTTTAAATGATTGCTAAGATGGATAATGTTCTTTATCGGCGATCGCGACAATTGCGATTGTGGTTTCTGTTTGGTCGCTGAGTCCGTTTTTGACTTTTGAGCAATCGTGGCGATCGTACTCATCATTCATCGTAGCGATCATATATGATACCAGGCTTTTGAATATGGAGTTGAAATATATAATAAAAGTAAAACACTGATTTATCCATCTAATGTTAAACAAACTCTTGATAACTCGAACTTTTTTTCATTTTTCCTGGAATGTTTGTGTAGATCACATATTTGCTAAAAAATTGTAATGGTATACTATACCGATACATTTTTCGAATATTGAATACACCTGCAGTATTGAAATTCCCATACAGCATACGTAACTCTAGTCAGTTTAATTATCTTTTGTGATCATTTCCGTTGCTCTCATTACCTATATGCTTGGTTGAAATTGATATTATTAGTAATAATAATAATTGTTATATGGCACAAGCTACTTCCCGTGAAATTACGTGCTCTGATTGGCTTAGACATGTCGTCACGTGCCGGTCCGTTATTTCCTGGTAATGGACCAGTCCGGATTACGGATTTTGTAAATTGAACGAATTTAGTAAATTAAGCACTAAATCATGTAGCTACGAGTCGGACGATGAACAATCTAAAAGAGAGTCTTACTATCATGAAAGCAATAAAAGAAGAACAAGATTGAAAATGACGATTCTGTCACTCAAACGTATGTAAAGTATGTTGTTTAAAAAGAAAATATCAGACTTCGGTCTTTTATGTACGAACCTCGCCCTATGGGCTCGGTCCGTACTGTCAAGACCTCGGCCTGATATTTTCCTGTAATGACAGCGCTCTCGGTTAATAAGAAGTTAATAATAATGGTTTATTAGCATTTCCACGTAGTGGCTCTTCGAATGCCAAGTAATTAAGTCACCGGGTAATAAAGATAGGAAGTTATTAGCTCAATTCTAACTATAGTGTACAATAACAAATTACAAATATTAGTCAAGCAATACATGGTGTACTAATATACTGTAACTAATTGACTAATGGTGACATACATGAAAACAAAAACAAGGCTGCACAAATTAGCTATATAAAACTATGGTATCAATTATGTCGAATAGTAACATAATTATATGTATATAATATGCAGGGCTTGAAATTTGCAATACCACAGGATACTATATTTTCGTTTTGGATACTAGAAGTATTTACTTCAGTATCCAAACCGGATACAATAAAACACAGCCACAGAATCTGAAGTAACATCTTACAATGTAGCGTAACATCTTACAATGTAGCGTAACATCTTACAATGTAGCGTAACATCTTACAATGTAGTGTAACATCTTACAATGTAGCGTTAACATCTTACAATGTAGCGTAACATCTTACAATGTAGTGTAACATCTTACAATGTAGTGTAACATCTTACTAGATAAGCGTAATGTCCGTGCCGGCACATACTGTTTATAAGTTTTAGATACATTGGCCAGTGAACACATGTTAGAGACTTAAATTGAACATGCTGCAGGAATTTAATGAGGTAAGCAGGCATAGATATATAGGATCAGTTACTGCATTATTATAGTCAATTTTTGATAAGACTAGCTTTCTGCCATTTGTTACTATATACAGTATATATATATACCGTATATCTTCCAGATATTAAAGGTATATGTTTACACGTCGGTATGATTAATCATGCTGATTTCTCATCCTGGTGCAATATTATGCAGTAGAGGTCAACTGATGATCGGATCAGACATCGGATTTGGCCGATATTTTGCTACATCGGCAAAACATCGGACCGGTAAAATATCTCTACCGTAGTCGATGTTTTTTGCCGATGTTAAATTTCTAAATTTTGGCATTTATAAGAGTTTTTCTGCAGAAGACAAAAGCTAAAAGATGTAGAACACTAGATGACTAGGTTCCATCTCCTCAGTGGCGGCACTACGGGTGTGCAAACGGTGCACCGCACTGGGGACCAAGGGCCGAGGGGGCCCATCCGGCAAACTCTTTTTATTAATGGTGCTATTATTAATATTTTCTTAAAATAATGGATACGCTACAAAAAAGTGATTTGTGGTCTTTAGATTTTACTCAAAAGTGCTCTCAAAATTCAGGAAATGCCATTTCAGAGACCTTAAATTCAAAAATTTTCCGGCAGACAATCCCCCGGAGTCCCGGACCCCCTACATATGTCGTCACTTTGTGGGAGGGGAGCCCAAATTTTTTTCTCGCAGCTGGCCCACACCCACGTAGTGCCACCACTGCATCTCCTGCTGGAATCTTCTGCTGAACCTGTTTATTTAGAAAGATAAGTGGTGAGTGACGAAAGTCAGACCAGAAATTTCAGAGAGCGACTTGTAAAAATGCAACATTTTAGGCGCATCTAAAAACATCGGATCGGGCATCAGCCGATGTTGTAAAATAAATATCGGCCATCAGATCAGCAAGCAAAACCCATTTTGGTTGACCTCTATATATGCAGTGGATATACTTACAAGTTACAAGCATATTGGGATTGCATTTGCTCACAAATATACTCTGTTACTTTTGTGATTAATACTGTATAACATGCATTAATTAGGATAAGAAATTGGTTAATCACAGTGTTTATAAATACTATCTTTTCAGACCTCTCAACTTTGAAATTTGTGACGGAGTGAGATTTGGGATGACACCCACCTAGGGGGTCCGTAGGCATGCCGCATGCCCCTGGAAACTTTTTGAATCTCAAATGTCTGAAATGCCATTTTCCTGCATTTTTAGAGCACTTTGAAATGAAATCTAAAACATTTAACCCATTTCTTATCCAAATATTGAATTACAAAAGGTTTAATTGTCTAGACAGGCCTGTACACTCATATTCACAATAATTGCCGCATAAATTTCGGTATTAATCCACAGTCACATATAATAATAATAACAGCGGTTAAGACCCTGGCAACCACCCTAACAGCAACAGCTCCATAAGAAATGGTCGACAAGAAACAAGTTGCTGATGTGAATGATGTTGGCATCATTAACATAAAACTGCCCAGTAGTTGATTGTACAATAATTTTTTAACGCAAACTGCCCAGTGCGTGAGATTTACAGATATAGCTGCGTGAGAGTGAAACTGAATGCCGAATGTGTGAGTCTCACACCGATTACGTGAGAGTTGTGAGGTCTGACCTGATTAATATTCCTTGTTTCATGAGATCATCAATGGCCAAGTTTTCTGAGTCCACACTGTGCCTTCCTAGCCAATCAGATGATGTTTGACAGCCACCTTCAACCACATGAACATCTTTAATGCTCTGGAAAAAATTAAAAAATATCTGTGATGAAAATTGTGAAGACTGTGCACAAAATAGGAAAGTCTGGTTGGTCTGATTATTTTTAGTGAAATTATACATGTAGAAAAGGGTTAACATTTTATTCAACATTTCAACTAACTTGCAGTCATCATGTATGCATCACTGCAAGTTAGTCGAAACATTGAATAAAATGTTAACCCTTTTCGGAGCGTCCATTGTTTTGTATTTTATTAATTTACTCAGTAACTGTAAATTCTATACATGTTGTGCATGCAACTATAATTATTTCTCACTGAATCCCACATGCCTCCATATCACACCTCAGAGTCTCCCCCACATGCCTGTAACAACCCTCACACCTCTCTCTCCCATGTATGCCCTCCAACAACTCTCACACCTCTCTCCCACATGCCTCTAACAACTCTTACACATCTCTCTCGTCTACATGCATGCCCACACATGCCTCCAACAACTCTCCACCTCTGTCCCATGTGTCTCCAACAACCAGAGAGTTCTTGAAGCTTAATCAAGAGGTATTCAAGAAAGGTTTGAGAGGTATATAATGGCAGTGTAATTTTACCTGTAAGTCATGTGATTGGTTCACAGAGGTAACTGTTGTTGCTAATGGAGGCAAAGCACCAACTAGTGACATACTTTCCCATGGCTTTTTAGGAAAAATAGCTAACTTGTGTGAATTTGTACCTTCCTTAAATTTAGATCTAAAAATTCACCAGAAACAAAGTTATTAAGTTTGGGTTTCATGGCAAAGCCTGTTTTTATGTACCAACGTTTTCTTAGTTATCTTACATAGTTACAATGATAAAGGGTATAACAATGATAATATGAAGGGCTGACGGCCGTAAACTTGCCTGTGAGACTTCGTTTCTGCTTGAGACGTCTTTGGTCTCACCCCAAATGTTCTTCTAGCTGTCTCGGGCATGTTATTTTTTTACTTCAGCCTAAAAATATCCTTCTTTCCCGCCTTGCCATAAAGGCGCCATATCGACAGGCCGCCATTACTGGCGCAATAACATATTTCCCCTAGCGACCGTGTTTGTATATATTATTAACCGGAGATTTATATACCGGATATACCGGGCGGAATCTTAATTCGTAAAATGAGTGTAATTGTCCAATCGGAGAGCTAGATTACCACGCAACGAAACCAAATACCACGCCATGCGCGAAAACCAAATAACACGCGCGAAAACCATCCCTGCAGGATTTTCCCCATTCATCGATGAAGTATAATTGTCAAATTTTTGTCACTTAACCATGCAATTAAGGAGTCGAGGGTGGGGGTTTCAGTTAATGCGATAGAAATATTTCAAGCCCTTCTCTTGGATACAGTCTCTCAACAGAAGCTTTACTAGAACAAACAAAACGATCAGTTCCGACTAAGTTACTAACTACTTAGAGATACTGAAGTGCACGTAATCAGCATAATACAGTTTTTTTGTCCTCTAATGTAGGTCTATCTGATGGTATTGTCAAATTTTGGAATTTCCAAAATATTTGTTTTTCCTAACTATGGATGACGTCTCGCCATAATAACGTCGATTTCTCCTTCTTGTGCACACTTATCACATGTCCTTTATGACTTTAGTGAAAGAAATCATTAGTTTCGCGATATGTGCATCGAGGTCCTCCATCACATTCACAAATCAAAAAAATTACAAATCTAAAAAATTACTATGACTCTGCTCTACGCAATCAAATCAAATGAAATCTCAATAAAAAAAAAATGAAATCAAATGAAATCTCAATCTCAATCAAATCTAAAAAAATACTGAGGACACACGGGTTAGGGTAAAACGCGGATGCGGATGGGCGGATGGCGGACGGACGGACGGACGGATGAGAGGGTAAAAGACGGATGAGAGGGTAAAAGGCGGATGAGAGGGTAAAAGGCGGATGAGAGGGTAAAAGGCGGATAAGAGGGTAAAAGGCGGATGAGAGGGTAAAAGGCGGATGAGAGGATAAAAAGCGGATGAGAGGGTAAAAGGCGGATAAGAGGGTAAAAGGCGGATGAGAGGGTAAAAAGGCGGATGAGAGGTTAAAACGCGGTGAGAGGGTAAAACGCGTTGAGTATAAAAGGTGCTCAATACTTAAATAGTAAAGCGTAATAACATAATAAAACGTAAAATGTTTTGTGTCGCTAAAACATCTGAAGCCGCGCAATAACAATATGTCAACATGGACATGGGACGTGTCGCGCGGCGCCTTTTTAACTTGTTACGGGCCGCAAAAGAGTACATGTGCATTCATGAGCTGTGGTTTGATTCAGGTTAGTTGCGTATGGATACCACGCACCGATTATTGGACATAAAGATAAAGATCTCTAAAGATCTCTACTCTCTCTCAAATGACATTCATCTTCGATTACACGCTGGTTCGTGTAGTAGCAACACCTTGGCTACATTCTAAATTTCACTATAGCCAAAATGAAGTGCCTATACAGACCAGAGATATTCATCTTTCGCTCTGTTCATCCAATTTCCGTCAAACCGAAGAGCTACCAATCTCGTTACGAGATTGAAGAGCTGCAGTATAAATTTAAACATGCTCTTTCTTGTTATTATATTCATTTTAGTCCACAATGAAATTTAGAAGGTTACCAAGGGCGGTATAAATAATAAATAAATAATTTCAAAAAAGTTCAAGTTACGTTTGTATTTAACATTGCCTATTACTTTAAAGAAGTCAACATTTGTAGTGACGAAGACTAAAACAATTCAATGTTATTTTTAGCACCATCAGAGGCCCAGTGCCTGTTACACGCATTTAATTTAATTTTCCAAATTTTCAACTTCAAGACACCAGAAGTGGCATCAAGGGTATTCTACGTACGAAACTCGTCGAAATGATTAAAACATGATTGGGTTGGCTGGACAAATAAATTTGAAGTCATTTTGACAGTTATTCTGAAGCGTCCGAAGAGCAACAGAAAGATATGTCCCTGACGTTGAGCGGTAAACACGTTCGGAAGGAAATGAAAGCATCGTGCCATCGACAAGACCGAATAACGTGTTTTATTACCAATTCGTCCTCCCTTTCAAAACCGGCATCAAGTTCCATGTTCTCAGGAGCTGTTTTCAACAACTGCTCCTTTTCGTTCGGTGATGGCCATTTGCCTGAAGTCGATTCTGCTGGTTCTTCAAGCTTCGAAGCGATTTATAAGCGAGGACAGCAGCGACGCATAACTTTTCTGTCATATTAGTTATACATAATGTTTTTGAGGCTCCTGAATTTTCTGTTTGTAATTTTTTCCAATCAGATTAAAGCAGTTCAGCTGGCTTCTTTGTTGAGTTGTCGTATACCCCCCGAAAGATAGATTTAAATGGCTTTGAAAAACTTTACAAATCATATAATAAATATCCCATTGAACAGGTTCGGAGTTCGGAAAAATGAGAAGTTCGACGATTGAACCGGGCCTTTAGCGGTCTGTATTAAAAAATTATCATTAAATATTATTTAAATAAAACAGAAATAAAGAACACAAAAACATAAATTGTTGTTTACGCGTGTATTTTGATCGTGTTTGTTATGATTGAGATCTTATCTCAGGAATTCACCCCCAAAATAGAGTTTAAATAACTCCGACAAGTTTTAACTCCTCTACAAGAGCTTGCGTAATCCCAATATCACTTGCGCGGAGCTACGGTACTCCAAAAAAGCAGAGTTAAAATAACTCCTATAAAATAACTCACCCGCATGGAGTTAACTTTGACCTTTTACCCTGTATCCCTTTATACTCATCCGCGTTTTATTTGACCCTCTCCCTTTTACCCTCTCATCCGCGTTTTAACCTCTCATCAGCCTTTTACCCTCTCATCCGCCTTTTACCCTCTTATCCGCCTTTTACCCTCTCATCCGCCTTTTACCCTCTTATCCGCCTTTTACCCTCTCATCCGCCTTTTATCCTCTCATCCGCCTTTTACCCTCTCATCCGCCTTTTACCCTCTTATCCGCCTTTTACCCTCTCATCCGCCTTTTACCCTCTCATCCGCCTTTTACCCTCTCATCCGTCTTTTACCCTCTCATCCGTCCGTCCGTCCGTCCGCCATCCGCCCATCCGCATCCGCGTTTTACCCTAACCCGAGGACACACGTACATGGAAGACAGTCTGTGTCAAGTGTAATTCGGCTCGCAGTTTATTGGTCCTCCCTTCTTGTTGTTTTTAAACTACACTCGTGTCCTTGGTCTTCGTGTGATTTTTCAGACTGTTTCTTTGTGTAATTAATTGTCTGTTTGATTAGTTGCTTGTTTGTTTGCTTGTTATCTGATTGTCTGTCTGTCTGTGTCTGTCTGTCTATTTACTTACTTGTATACTGTTTCTGTCTTCTTTTCATTCTACTCATTTATTTTTCCTGTTCAGTTTTTTGTACCTCATTCAAAATATAGTAATAATTGGCCTTCAGCTGTTGCTGTTTTCCCGCCTTCTAACTTGTATTTGTATGAATGTATTGACATATTATTGTAATCATGTAAGGCAAAGCTTAATAAAATAAATCACAAAAGGCCGTTTCGTCGTAGATTTTGAACGTTATCTTGATCAATATTTACTCGATTTCAATTCTGAAAACTGATTTGGAATTACTAAGTCTAAATACATAACATACGTGTCTATCATATAACGAGAATGTGCATACCCTTCGTAAAAACCTGTTTATGTACTTAGAAATTAATCATCAATCACTCAAAATCAGGTGCCGCTTCGTCGTAGATTTTGGAACGTTTTCTCGGTCATTATTTACTCGATTTCAATTCTGAAAACAGATTTGGAATTACCGAGTCCAAGTACATAACATACGTGCCTATTATATTACGCAAACGTGTATCGTCATTGACTGCCAAGGCCCAAAAGACCCAAAAGACCGATTCAAACGGATAATCCTAAACGACTTTTTACAACATTTAATTTCCCCTCGCGAGCGAGGATCAATTTATATATATATTTATAAAATAACGTGTCCTCTACGCACGCTCTGATTGGCTGGGCTCCGTGTCAGGACAGAGATCATGAATGACGTCTGATTTCTGTTTGTGTTTTTTAACTTGTATTTTTCCTTCTTATTTTATAAAACAAATAAAACATACAGCTCCTGTGCATATGTACTCTTATAAAGACACGTTTGACGTCATTTGAACACGAAAGAAGTGTAAAGGCACTCGGCTATCGCCTCGTGCCTCTACTCAACTTCTTTCGTGTTCAAATGACGTCAAACGTGTCTTTATAAGAGTACATATGCACGCGGAGCTTTATGTTTTATTTGTTAAATATGATTATAAAATGGTCGTTTTGGGTAATCCGTTTAATCGGTATTAATGAATATATTTGGGCCATTTGACAAAATACATAAACAGGTTTTTACGAAGGGTATAGACCTCTTTCATAATGGCGGACAGTCTAAATATTCTTTTATGTGATTACCAATTGTAACTATGTTGGTTTAAATTACCTTAGATCCTTTAGAGTCGATATGAACATCTCTATTGAGATAGTATACTAGATTGTGTATTGTCTCAATGGGGATGTTTCAGTCGCTTAGTCTTTTCTCTGTAATTCTACATCTGAAATACTGTATTTAATTTACAATATATTTCATAATCAATTAACTTTATATACTTTCCTCCTTTGGTTTGTAAAAATATTTTTTAAACATTTTTT